>JARJDZ010010408.1:0-20196 GCA_030264555.1 Aleochara sp. GC000083
GCACGAGGAGTAAATATAAATAAGTGTTATCGGATTTGCACGAACGTGTGTGCAGAGTAAAACGAAGAAATGAACGCTTAAAACGACGCAGAGAACTATGGCACAGATATCCAAGTGGAAATAAATTGTGTAAATTGTCTCTGTCCAGTGCAAATGGCGGCTCTGATGGCGTGCGAAATGCGAAAGAGTGGAGGAAGTTTCAATTAACGATGTACTACTGTGTGAATCGCAGCGGGAGTTAAGCACTACTTTATTCCCACGTTTTGAAACTTTGCTAAGGTGGTTATAAAACCATCCTTCCTCGGACCGACTATATGATAGATAATAAAGTGCTACTTTATTCCCGCGGTTTGAAATTTATTCTGACCATCATGGTAATTAACCAAACAGAATGATTCCGATTAACCTACTGTACAGGTAGTACACTTTTCTACAATTAGACCAGCTTCATATTCACTGCTCATTTTAATTTATAGTGGTTAAAATAATAACAATACCTAACATGAAAATATAGAATCATTCATATGAATTGAATGCCGTTATTCTTTAAAAAAATTAAACACATGCTTTTTAAATGTTTCCATCGTAACGCGGGGCTCTGGTTCATTTTGGCGTGAAGTCTCAGTAGCACTTCCATCATCATTCTTCAGTTTAATAATACGACGTTGCTGGTCAAGGTAACGTTCCATTTCTGTGATATCCGTTTTGTGATTTGACGACATATTTTGTTCGTATGATTCTAACTCGGAGCTTGAATCAGTGTCATCATCTCTATAAACTGGTTGCGATTTACGGCACGATGGCTTCTTGAATTGGCTTGGGATCTGATTAGTACCACTGCTTGCTCGGGGTTGCTGTTGTGGATGTATATTTTTGCGAGGTCCTTGTCGCGGAGTTGAGAAATAATTATCAAGGAGTGAAGGCGCATTTGTATAACTAGGTTGCCCATAGTAATTTGGGCAATTTGCATTTGAGAGATCATTGCCAGCATGAGACCAATAGTTTGGACTTAGTTGACTTCCACTCAAATTTTGCCATTGTGGTGGATGGCTGGTTTGCAATGCAGGATTGACCCACACTCGATGTTGCGAGTGTGGCCGGTATTGCCCAGGACGATTATTGTTTTGTGGTGGTATATGCTGATGTTGAAAATTTGAGTTATAATTATGTGCTGCATAATTTTGGGGATGGCCGAATTGATTGCCATAATCTTGCTTTTGTTTCCTATTGGGTCTGTTTCTGGTTTCATTGCTGTTAGATGTACCAGGCTGCTTTCCTTTCATCAACTCACTAATCATGCTCATTATTTCAACAAATTGCTCATGTTTCTCTTTTGTTTTCTGTTCAGAATCACTTTCTTCTTTAAGTGCTTTTAAACAGTCCAAAGCTTCATCCAAACGATTACTTTCAAGAAGAGAAGTTACTTGTTCTTTCACATTACGAATCTTTTTATTTTGCTTTTTTGGGTTTTGGACGTTATTTTTTGGTTTTCCTCCCTGGGCTCCAGGTTTCTTTGGCATTACATTATGAACGTATTCCATATTCTTTTTATGTTCTCGTTGACTGCCAGCTTCTTGTCGGATGTGTAGATCCCGTATGCGGGGTCCCATTTTGTCCAATTTATATAATTCCTTTATAGTATTGATGATATCTGACGAGGTCACAAATTTTATACTAGCGTATTCCGAAGTTTTACTTGCGTTCTCTAATAGGTGCTTCTGTTCAAGGTGTTCGCTTTTGAGACTTTGGTAACGCTTCAGCAAGTTTGCATCACCATTCACAAATTTCTCTCTGCAGTAATTATCTTTTAAAATAATATCAGAAAATAGCAAATCACTCCTACCTTTGTATTAGATATTCCAAATATTCTTCATATGCATCATTGATTGGGCAAATCGAATTGTGTTTCAAAAAATAAGCAAACTTTGCCATGGATTTTGATATGACGAGATATTCTTTCTGGTAGTCTTCAGAGGCTTTCTGTAACTTTTGAATACAATCATATTGGGCTTTCACCCTTTGTACATTTGTTTCAATTTGTAGCTTAACGGAATTGTCTTCAAGTTCTGTTTCAAAATATTCGGTTTCATAATATATATGCATATGCGTAGAGAAATCGCATCCACACATTTGACACTTTCGGTTCAGCATAGCATTACAATGCATGATTTCGGGCGAACCGATAATTTCCTGTGGCACTTGTCTAAGATAACAGGGATTATGGCACCGTTGCTTATAATGATATTTTTTAATTCCTAAAAGCTACAAAAACAAATTAATTTATAATAATGTAATGAAATAACTTACAGTATGAATTTCAGAACATTTGCTTGCAGTGCAAATTGTTACTGGTTGCTGAAGATTTGTCTGCTTTATATCAATTGCCACATAAGATAACACTTTTTTTAATTCCTCTGTGCTGAGATTTTCTTGTAGTACTTTTTCTTTATGGCGTTCCAATGCAGATAGATTATCCTGTATCAGTTCATTAATATCAGCCAAAGGTTTGGAAAGCTCAATTATAAGACGGCGTGCTTCGTTGACCGATACAGTATTTTGAACCTTGTGTGGAACCAAGGCTTTTTGATTTTCATCACCCCTGATGTACTTAATGAGGGCCCAACTGGCAGTACAAGAGATATCCCAACTATTTGTCATAACTTCTGGATTTCCATATTTTATATTTTGCTGAGCAGCAACTAAATATTTGAATCCCTCATTGTCAAAGCAGAATACATTGTTACTGGAATCTTTGGTGTAGTTCAAAGGAATCTTGACATTTTCTTGTGTTTCAAGATCTTTAAGAATACGCTTAATATTTGTCAATGTATCAACTGCTTTGTAGTCAGACCCTCTTGTATTTGTAAAAATAAACACAATGTTATTACTAGCTGAACGGTCCAAACGAGAGAGCAGCTCCATTATGCAAAACTTGAAATATGGATTTATAACTGTAACATTTGGCTTGAGTAAAAAGCAGATTGCATGTAAATGAGTAAATTTAGCAATGTGATCCAATATATTTTCCAAATTCTTCCTGTCTTGTATAGTTCCACGAGCATCTCCTATACCAGGGGTATCAATTAATCGAATCCAATTTTCAGTATCCAATGGAAACACATATGCCTTAGCACCTATACAGATTAAGTAGATTATTGCATGGTGGTTTATCATAATAAAGTAAACTTACTCTGTGTTGAAGAATTTCCAACTTGCTTATCCTCATTATCATCATTACCAAAAAGAACTGTTTTCTGTTCATTATCATCAGTTGTGACAGTGAATTTTGCAGATATTAAGCAACATAATTTTGCTGACAGGGCTTCAGTCATACAAGGGTACTGAAGATAATTAGCAAAGGAATTAATAAACGTCGATTTTCCAACACCACTTTCACCCAATAACAAAATATTAATGTACTTATTTTCTCTGTCATCACCAGAAATGTTTGTTATATTGCCTTGTAAAGCCATTTTGATGAAACCTATGGATGATATAAATGCAATGTGGAAACTATGTGGCTTAACAAATCAAGACTAAATTGCTTACTGACAATGAGTGTGCCCCTCCACTTCCTATGTAACAATGCTCCACACAAAACTGGTATAAATAAAGATAAGAAAATAAATGAAATATTGGAGCTGAAATACCACATTAAAACTTATCACGACAGAGTACACTTGCTCAGTGCTATTACCAGAGACAGAGTCCAAGACAGAGTCTTGTCTCTGCTATTACACTTATCACACTCGAGTTGGGATGCTCACAAACTCGGCGATTGTGTTGATAGAAACAGAGAAATTTCTCTGTTAGAAATGAAGACGACTGCGCACTATTTTTTTGGTCGCATGTACTTCCCCTATTTCATTATATTGTTATTTTGTGGTTCAATTGGGAAACCTGCCTTATTAAATCAAACGACTGAATAAACTTATGAAATGAGCCAACAACTGGACATTTTAATTATTCTTGTATATAAATTATGCCTTTGCACGATATTAAGGATGTAAGCAACCCATTTCACATTTGCAATGTGTGAAGTCTACATGCAAATGAAAAAATCTGCGAAAGCCGAAAGTTTCAAAAGTTTACGATTCATGTAAAATTTAAAAAAGTTCCTAAATGATTTAAAATATATTTTTGAAGATATCTAAACCAACTTAAAGACTCGTAGTAAAGTAAAACAGTAAGCATTTTGAATGTAATTGGAAGATAAATATCTGAAACATTTTTGAATATGCAGTCAATAACCATTAACGGATTACCTGAAGGAATTTGAGCTATTGACCTAATACTAAGTCTATAACTTATATGAAGCAGCAAATATGAAAACGAAACGAATTCATAGGTGTTCACCGCGCCAAAAGTTTTCACAAACGATTTCAATTTGAACGCAACTCACGTTTATCCCCAATAAATCACATTTGGTTTCTATTTCCGTTGGTATCGTCAATATAAAATTGACGCATTGTCGAAAGACACCTATCACTATCAGTCGAACCATCCGCGAGCAAACAGCAAGAACCGCAATCAATTATGTACAAACAGCTCGTGCTATGTGCATTCATTGCTAGCGCCTTCGTGAGCGCCCAGCAGCAACCATCATCGGCCGTGGACGTCTTCGCCGACGTCTACCACACATGCTTGAAGGATTTCTCAGTGAGTTGCATTAAGCCGAAAGCTCTGCAATGGATCTCCGCCGTTTCCGCCGACGATACGATCAAAATCACCGAAGACCTTCTCATCGTGAAGAAGCAAAACGCAGAAGTCGAGGTAATCCTGCGCTGTGACCATTGTTGAGACACATTTTAACAAATTCCTCTTTGTTGCAAGATTGAAAGGAGCGGAAAGGAGGACATCTTCGACGCCTTCGAGAACTTCATCGAGACGCATTCGCTCGTTGCTAAGGTCCCACAAATTTTGCGCTCGGATGGACCACTTGGGGATTTGGTACCACGATCCTTCCAGGCTGAAGATCTCTCTGTACCATTGGCTACCGGCCGGTCCAGCAAGGTCGTCAAGAAGGTCATCGTTCCATTCCTTCTTGGTCTGAAATTCAAGACGGCTGTTTTGGTCCCATTGGCTTTGGCTCTCATCGCGCTGAAGACATGGAAGGCTTTGACTTTGGGTCTGCTCTCCATGGTTCTCACTGCTGCCATGGTTATCTTCAAGTTTACCAAACCTAAGGTGGTCAACTATGAGGTCATTCACTATCCGCATCATGTCGATCATCATGATCATCATTTTGACCATCACGAACATCACATCGAACATGCTCCAGTTTCCGGATGGGATCATGGATATGGTCGTCAGTTGACCGCACAAGAATTGGCCTATAATGCTCATGTTTAAGATGATTGCTGTTGAACAAAATGGTTGATGTTGATTTTTGTTGATAAATTATTTATTTATTATTAATTTAATAAATTCTTGAAGAGAAATTTGTGTGTGTTTAAATTTATTGCCATGTTGAGACATTCTATTTATTTATTCGTTCAAGTGATCGTTTCAAATTTGTATTTAATGGTATTGTTCAAGTAATCGTTGCGTTGAAAATAAATAAATAGATACTAAAATGACCGAATGATGATAAGAGGTCATAATAATTAAAAGCAGAATGATTACGTCTAATTCTATTACTGTTATAAAAGTTATCTACGTTTTTGATAATGGCATTTTAATATAATATGACTAATTTTAAATGTACGCAGAAAATATTAGCATTACCATAATAATTCTGCGCTCTTTAAAGAAATAAAGACAAATATACAACTACAAATTTTCCATGAACTTTAAAAGCACCTTTTCAATTTGTGATCATTTGTGTTATCAGTTGGTTAATAACAATGTAAGATGAAACTGAATGTATTTTAATAAATATTTGTAATAGCTTTGCAAAAATACATTATTTTTTCAAGACTTTCAAAGCTATTGGAAAACTTGCTACTGAAATGAATGGACATATTGATAAATCAATTCCCTGTTAAACAATATGCAAAAATGTCGCCGTTTATTTATTATTAAATGTAATAAATTTGCAATTACGAAAAACCGGATATCGGCGAAACATATAAATCGAATGTCACGTTACGTTATAATTTTATAAACGAAAAGGACCCACAAACCTCTAAAACTGCACAGAATATCAATGAGAGTGTCTGCTAAGAAATTGAACATTGGCAATGTAGGCGAAAAATATTTGAAATTTCAACAATCAACCCAAACAATAGGACAGCATTAGTATTCAGTTTAGAAGCAGACATACATACATTTTTTCACACTATCGCGTAGCAGGAACTGAAGACTGAACGGTAGCCCAAGAAGAAGTGTGCCCAACACACCAAATACGATTCGATTTCCGATTTAATCGCCAATAAATACCGCCTTCCACCTAATCGGAACCATCAGTCAATCGCAGTTCTTTGATTGTTCAACAACAACCACAACGAGCAACGACTTACTCGAGTTCCATTACATTAAGAAGGAATCGAAATGAACGCGAAATTGTGCGCTTTGATGCTACTCGTGGCTTGTGCCAATGCCACGCCAACAGGAAACTTCTGGAAGGGCACCTTTCTGGACTCCACCGTCGAAGAGATGCGCTCCATGTGCAACAACGACGATGCTCTGGCTTGCATCAAGTTCAAGGCGATGACCTTCATTGACAACTTGTTCCAGAAGGACTCCTACCAAGTAAGAACACCTAAATTATCGCTGATTCAATGTCTAAACTCTCAATTTCTTCCTGGATAGTTGACTGAAGATGTCAAAGTGACCAGGAACGCCCGATCCAATGAAGTGAACGCACGTGGGGAGTCTTCGTTCGAGGAGAAGATTGAGAACTATATTCAAACCCATGATGTCACCTTCAAGTTACCAATGATTGATTCCCAGGTGACTCTGGGGGCACGTAACTTGGACCAAGATGAGCTCGACCTGAAGGTGAAGTTCTCTGGAGACGTCCAGGCTCGTAAATCCAAGCTGAAGAAGATCTTCATCCCAATTTTGGTCTTCGTCCTTCTGAAAGCCATCACGCTTATCCCATTGGCGTTGGGTATCCTCGGTCTGAAGGCATGGAACGCTCTCCAATTGTCGTTCTTCTCCTTCGTGGTTTCTGTCTCGTTGGCGGTCTTCCAGCTGTGCAAGAAGATTGCTGCTGATAATGCTCATCCACAGATTGCTGCCCATTCTCCATGGGAGTCCTTCAGCAGTCATTATGCTGCCAGATCGATGGATGAGGATGCTGCCCAACAGTTAGCTTACTCAGCATATAGGCAATAATCATAAATGTGATCCTTGTTGAGTTTATTTATTGTTGTCCCAAGATGCTGGAGATTGAAGTGTAAATTTTATTTGAATAAAATTATTTATTGCAAAGACTATGTTTTTGTTGTTATTCTACGCCTTCAACATTGCAAACACGTTTCATCAATTGGTATAACAAGAATAACAGTAAAGAAGTAACTGCAAAATTTTCGTTTTTTAATTTCCGGTATTTTCTTGGAATTGAATTTCTGGTATTCTCATAGATAAAAGGGCACTATGTTAGATTCATAGTAAGTCCAAAACAAATTTCAAAACAATAAATACTTACAAAAATATTTCTTCTGAATCGTTGTCCCATCTAACTAGCTCCATATGAAAATGATCCATTGTCCTACAATAAGAAATATCTATTAGATTCTATAACTCAGTATTTTCCATTAATTTTACCTTTTAGCTGCATAACATTTGCAATGAAATAAGTATCTCTGAAGACTATGTTGTTGATCCATTAAACGTCCTCCATATACAAATTATCCAAGATCCCTTAAATCATAACAATTAGATCTTCTTATTTGAGTTTCTAATTATACATATTACCAGTTGAATTATCGTATTATTTGGAATATAGAAATATAGTTGATTAGCGATGACGAAAATTTCAGAATCCCATCTTGCTCCCTCGAGTGGATTCCAAGCAGAAATGATTCAATGTTCCTAAAATAATCCCAATTAGATCTTTTCACTTAAATATTTCTAATTATGTTACCGCATTATCGGTATGATCTAAGATATTCCGTCAAACGAGCCCCATTCTGATATCTTACAAAGTAGATTCACTATCCTTGATGTTCCAGAATCTTTGTCCAATTTTTAGCTTACTTGATTTGCATACTCTCTATTCCATTCCCTTAAATGTGGTATCTGCAATAATTCATTAAATTAACAACAACTTATAATAGCAATAACAATAACAATGAATATAGTTGGTCGATATAACAAGACTTGCCATAATCAAAATGTTATCAATATTGCAAAATTATTATTTATTACCTTAAACTTGATCAATCTTCGAGTAATCCATTAATCCAAGAAGAGCGTCCATCTTATGCACTAAAACACAATAAATTAATTATTTTGCACTTATTTAACACTAAAAATACTATCCGTAAACACAGCACGATCACGCCGAAAATTTGTTCGTTTCGGATGTTACGCAATTCTGTTTTCTATGCTATCATATCATCACGTTGATTCATGTCTTAGCAGTTTACAGTTTTCTAGAAACGGATAGCAAATTCATTTTATGTTTCAATATTTTCGAATATTTAATATGCTCCTTATTAGGCGTGCTGTACTTTATCGAATTATTGAAAATAAGGATAAATTTTAAACTTGAATTACTTCCTAAATTGGTAGGCGATAAAATGTACAGGATCTAATTCGAAATTGTAGGAATCGTAGTTTATAAGAAACATTGAACGCATAAGATTTAAAAATAAAAATAATTCATTAACTATAATTAATTAGGATATTTTGTGGTCTTCGTTTAATATAGTACATACTTATATTTCCAAGAAATTCATACAAGACTCGCCATCTATAGATCTATAGATTTCTGAGTAATTGTTCGTTCCATGAACTAGAACGATGACCGAACACTTGGTTCGAATAAGATTGCAAAAATATGCAAATTAGATAAACAAGTGATTTTGCAGGTTGTAAAAACGTGGTGCCGTGCTCAAGGGAAAGTGTTTGTTGTGTTAATTATGTGCAATTTTATTAATTAATTGTGTTCTAGTGTCCTTGATCTTCGTTTATATCATCAGAGCATATTATGGACCAATGAATTATTATCAAGGATATCAAATTACCAAAGAATATTTCTTTCATATTTCATATAGGTTAGTTGCCGTAATTTTGCAATGCTAACAATAGAAATAGTCTGTCCAATAGTTGCCAATGAAAACCTAAAATTTGTCCAACCGTTTAAAAGTTTTACGCAGTTAAAAGAGGGAAAAAAGGGAAAATGTTGCATTTTTAGGATCCAAATCCAGGTTCAGGTATTTCCGAGTCCCGCATAGATGCGAGGCCATGCCCAAAGTTATTTTCTCGTGAAAACATGATAAATGTCCTTTGAATCATCCAAATCGGTCCAGTAGTTTTGGAGATATGAAAATTTTTGGAAACTCGAACGATTTTAAGAAATTCGTATCATTTTTATCGCTACAAACTTTTTTCTCAAATTTTTCCTTCGGACTCGATTTCTGTTCTTCCCATGACCAAAAGGACACGAACCCATAGATTTTTGGAAAGTGCTCAACAAGACCTACAATTTGAATAGACATTCATAACAATTGGTCCAACCGTTTAAAAGTTATACGTCGTTAAATGAGCGAAAAAAAGCGAAAAATTTTCATATTTGAAGCCCCATTTTTTCAGTTCGGGTATTTCTGAATCCCGGACAGATTCGGGACCATGACCAATGTTATTTTTTCGACAAAATACTATAAATGCCATTTGAATCATCCAAATCGGTCCAGTAGTTTCGGAGATATTAAAATTTTTGAAAACTCGAGCGATTTTAAGAATTTCGTATCGTTTTTATCGCTACAAACTTTTTTTTCAATTTTTTTCTTCGGACGCGATTTCTGCTCTCCCCATGACCAAAAGGGCATGAACCCATAGATATTTGGAAAGTGCTCAACAAGGCCTACAATTTGGTTCCAACTTTAGTTTAATTGGTCCAACCGTTTAAAAGTTATACACAGTTAAACGAGCGAAAAAAAGCGAAAATTTTGCATTTTTAGGACCTAATTTTTCAGGTTCGGGTATTTCAGATTCTCGCACAAATTCGGGACCATGACCAATGTTAGTTTTTCGCCAAAATACTNGAACCCATACATTTTTGGAAAGTGCTCACCAAGGCCTACAATTTGGTTCCAGCTTTTGTTAAATTGGGCCAACCATTTATAAGTTATACGCAGTTAAATGAGCGAAAAAAAGCGAAAATTTTGCATTTGCAATGTTATGAATCTGCAAATCGAATTACTTATTGCTTAATGGAGGAATGCCAAGTAATTTTAAAGGTTGCAAATGCTTAACATGCCATTATCAACATAGCAACCATTGTGAAATTTGAACATAGATTAAATAATAGAGGAAATATTAAGATTTATTAGAATATTTAACGTTTAAATAATAATATTTCAGAGAGACGCTGATGTTCTACATGGGAATCAAAATCATACTGACCAATTGCTATTGCTCATATAAAATATAGCAATTTTATATTAGCTTCCAAGAAAGTTTTCTGAATATAAGCTTTATTTTGGTTACAACTTTTCCATTCTCTTGCTTGCAACTTTCGAAGAAGTATCCTTGTTATCTGGTTAATTATCTGATCAGAACACTATCAACTACGGAAACTGCAAATATATAATATGATACTGTGCGAAACGTGTTTTAATGAGCATTAAACGTGTTCATTATTGGTACACTAGCAGCTCTAAGCATTTTAGCTTGTTTTCGCGTTTTCGCCGAAGCGGTTAATTGCATTCGCTTTATATAACACGCTCTTTCATAGATGTGTTAGTATAGCCAACATTATACAATAATAATATGCTGCAGTAATTATAATAGCATTGTACAAATGTTCATTTACATACACCTCACTGTAAACATTGTCGTATTGTTAACTGGAGGAAAGCCGAGGTAATATTTGGGTAGCTGATTGAATCGTTTAACCTACCTCCAATAATTAATTGTATTGTATGTGTATTCTATCAATTACTATGGTTAATTCATCGCTCAGTAATAGAAACAATTATATTCAGGAAGTAAATCTACTTGAGATGTAATATATTCCAAAGGACAATTCCCTGAAGGCCTTTTCAATTACGTTTGATAATTTCGAATTGTCATCTCTACATTTTCAAGGCCACACCAAACATATTTCATAGTTAATTTTAGATTTTCAGAAATCTCAATTGACTTGCTTCCTTGAAAAGTTGAGATTCATTAATTTAAAGTCATAATTGATTGACATGCAACATATTGCAAAAATATTTCCCAAAGTGCAAATGATGCCAAACAGTTATGAAAATGAAGTCGTATTCAATTTAAAATTTTCCCATTTAGCTGTCAGTCAGATTTTCAAATTAAATCTCTCAGCTGAACATGTACAAATAATTTAAACGCAATTGCCATTTTTATAACCACATTAAATCCTTATAAAATGCACATTTTTGCAATTCAAACATTGGTTGTTCAATTGATGCCATTTTTGTAACTGGAACATTTCAACTAATTGATTTGTTTACACAAATTCCACAACACTTGAATGTTTTTCTTCTGCAACACTACAAATGATGCAATGATGCAACCAAACTGTCCTAAACGATTTTTAAGTGCAACAAACAATTCACAGACAAGTAATTCTTTAATTGCTAATTCAAGTGTTTCCACAGCATGAGTTCAATGCTATGCAAGTTATCATTATTCCGAACACATGTGACGATTTCACGTCTTGTTTGAGTTATAATTAGTTTTAAAATGTTGCGATATTCATACGTTTGAACAAACACACATAGAAAATGTACAAATAATGGCAAGCGACTTGATGAATTGACGTCAATGCTATCTTAGTCTACTTACCATTCGCTTGCTGTACTATTCGCATTATTATGCACAAAATCGCATTTTCCGCTATACGCGTCTGGAGAAAAAAGTCGAATAAAAACAGATGCGACATTAATGCATGTCTCGCCTTCACAAGATGATAGCACGCTTCATGTTTCCTTCATGTTTTACTTCATTTTCCTCTTTCAGCTCATTTTTTGCTGAATGTTTAAGTGCAAACTTTGGAAAACATGCAAGAGAATGAATCTAATTATTCAGAACTTTATAAAGCAAGAAATCAATACGTTTATTTTTTTCTAAAACGTTTTGCTATTAGATGTTTTTCTGAATTAATTGGCATTAAATTTCTGAAGTGCATCGTTAAAAATAAACAAGAATTGTATGCATACTAATGGACCATTTATCAAAACAATTTAACAATCATTTTCAATTTAATACAAGAAATAAACGATTTGTTTATGTTGAAGATTTTCATCGATAACAATGCGGATTGAACAATTTTTTCTTTGGAAGATTTTCTGAAGGGTCCTTCAAGAATTCGGGAGAAAAACAAAACACTTCAATGTAACATAATTGGAATTTGGAGAAAAAAATACAGAAAGATTGATCCAATCCTTATTCAAAATAATAAATGTAATACTCATATTTCAAATACTCCAAGAATAATGATAATAAAAATGACAACATTCTATTTCATAAATTAACAGATAAATGTGAAATCAACGAAATATATTTACAGCTAATCGATAAATCTATTAGAAGATCATTGTAAAGTAAATCGTTAATTTGACATTAACACAATCTAACTAATTATGTAAATTATTAGCTAATAATTATTAAAATTATTTATTAGTCAGGATTCGTCTACTCTGAAACAAACGAGATAACTAATGAATGACTAATTAAATTAACTGCGTTAACAAGCAATAATGTCTCGTCTGTGAAGCGAATACTAATCAACTATTTAAAGGTAAATTAATAGCTTTAATCTGGAAAATAAATAACGAAAGAATGCGTAAATGAATGCAAAGCAAACAGGTTTTTGACCCAAAATATTCTCAAGTGTGAGTTTAGTAATCGATAACTGTAAAATTAGTCTTCGCTGCGATTTTTATATTGATATTATGCAAATGTGATATATTTTAAGGCTAATTGCAGGCTTAACTTATCAATTAAAACGAGATTAATCAGTATCCATTTATCTCCCGGGAATAATTGATTGATATGATTAAATATTTATGTTTTTGGGGTTTTATAAATTGGAGATAAATTTAGAATAAAACACCATAAAAAACTGAAGCAAAATTTGATTGTTAAATAAAATAAACAATAACAAATAAAATGAAGTTTTATTGGCACTTAAAATTATTGTACCATATTTTATATTAAAATGATACGAATTATAATTTTAATTAAAATATTTGCATAGCAATTTGATTAACGTCACAGAAATAACAAAATATGTGGAAATTTTTTCCTTTTTAGTCCACTATGTTTCAATTAAATGCCCAGCTTTTATTGCATTGTTCTTTATAGCATATAAAACATGAAATTTTAATTAAACCCTTTTCTTGGTAAAATGTTTACTTTTCTGCTGGCTTACAATGTCATGAAAGTTAATTGGTAATGTGTGTTCTTTACGACCTGCAAATTATTTCTATTTATATCTTTATTTATAAATAGCTTTACTTAGTTTTCTAATCTTGGGTTTCAACATTGTATTAGTTTCAGCTATAAATAATTGCAACTTTTTAATTGCTATTTTATACTTCTTGAGGTAATTTGAGCTGAGAACAAATTTTTTACATTTTGAACAAAATACCAATATTCTTGGGTCAGTTAACGGAATTAGAAATGATATATAATACAGAAACATTCCAAAAATTTTACTTGCAAATAAGAAATCGATATCTACCATTGTATTTTTCAAAATCAAAGTCACGTTTCATTTCCACGTAAACAAATTTCCAAATTTATTTAATTAAAACATTGAGTGCTATATAATTTTACCAAATAAGATTTCCCATGAAAGAGTCATCAATTAAAACTCAAAAGCTTGGGGAAACCAGCAAATATTTGTCTGAGACATAAATTTCAGTCAATAACATTTCAATTTCCCTCTGTCAACAATGACGGCCTTTATCAAGACAGGAATTAATTTCAGCGCATAAATGAAGCCATTAATAAAGATAATTAAACTTGCACTTTACTCGTTTTGCACAAATGGGTGCGTCATCGTTTCCCTTCTTGTTTTTTACTCCTTCAGCTTTTCTGCGCGTCTTTATCAACTATCATTATCATCTCACGCACCATAATAATTATCGTGCACGGTAAAGTTAAGTAATTTGTTGTCCTCAATAATCACGATTACTATTATTAATCATAGCTTGTGAATTGACGTGTACGTGGCATCTAGTGCGCAAAGAAAACACTTGCAGTTAAATATAGTTTCCTAACAAATAGTGAACGCATCAACATCAACATTATGCATGTGCAAGCGCGTAATAATAATAGGTCACAGATGATAATGCTATACATTGTCGCTTGATAAATACTGGATGTGATCAAATGGGAAGGACTATTTATCAGCTCTCGTTAGAGTTTAATCACATAATGATATTAATAAAATTAAGTTACTCGCACATATCTTGTACAACAGCAATTTAGTTGATAAGTTACAACGTGACATTTTAACGAAATTAACTAAATTGTTATAGGCGCCATCCAAATAGGTGTACATATTGATTTCTTGATGAATCATACTTCCTTGCAACAAATATTTGAGTGATTGATGCCTTAAGATTTTACTAAATGATTTCTGAGTGATGGATGTAATGAAACCTTCAATTTTAATGACAGCTTCAACAAACAACAAAGTTTGAACAAGAATTCAATTGAAACAGTATCAAAATGAAATTCATAGTTTGCACAATATCATATTAAAATTTTTATCACAAATTATTTTAGCATTTACATTTGCTTATTTTTCTCAGTTACTTCATTACAATTTGAATAAACAATAAAATAAAACCAAAGATATTATCTTGAAATTACTTGTTAAGTAAACGAACTACAATGAAATCCATAAAAAATTATTTGCACCATGACATAATGTTTGAAATTGAACTATGAAAATTTGCATATTTTACATGATTATCGTTGAATCATTGTTAAAAGCAATAACAGCAATAAAACTGATATTATTTTATTCAATTAGCGATTCAACACGTGCTCTTCATTCGCTACATTATTATTTCACTTCAATAATGTCAAACGTTATCAGAGACCATTTAATCGATAACCAAGCGAGAAATTGTTTGCAACTCTTCAGTAGCTTAATGTCACACCGCATAACATCCACCCACGAAAATTTTGCGCTGATTGTCGTCCCAGTGGTTTTTTGGTAATTAAGCTTAGAGAATGTATGCTGACATCAGCGAACCGCCCTTTTGGGGCTAATCGTAACCACCTCCTGGGGCTCATTATGCAAAACACTAGCATGAAAGAGGCGAAACTAATGAAAGCTATTGCTACACTCGAGCTCTGTTTGGCGGATTGCACAATTGTCGCGCCGAAAAGGTTAATCACCAACATTTTGTGTACTTGTTCGAACTTCGAAAATAGCTTTTATGGCGAAAAATACGTCTGTAAATCATGTGAAATTCGAAACCGAACGAAGGAGGTATTGGCAGCAGAAGCCAGGTTGCGTTTGCATTGTGTTTTTCGGAATTTTATGGACGTGATAGTTAGTTACGCATGCATATATTGAGCGGCATGTTTTAGGTCAAGGTTCAATTACAATATTGCATACGATACGAAACAATCATTGGGTGTTTTGTGCGAAAGTATTTTCGAAGCTTCTATTATCTGCCCAGTTCTCGCTAGCGCCCAAATTGGAAGGCAATTTGAATTCCATCAGCAATGCCAATTAAATCAAACAGTGTCGCTTGCATGTTTGTTTGTAATTAAGTATTTAAAATGCAATGCATATGCTGTTGGCTTTCGGTTTGGGTGTGGTTTATTTTCGTGTGGAAGTCAAATTTGCAAGAAGGGTTCGTGCAAATTGGGTTTCTATTTTATTGCTCCAAATTAATCAAAATAAACTGACTTTGTTTATGTTCTCAACTCTCAAAAAGAAATGTTTTACTAAAGGTTACAACAACCAACAAAAATCTTAAATTTGTAGATTCAGTTTTTGAACTTTTCATTTCATAATTTGGATATATTTTAATAAATGAAAATGAAATATCACTTCATAAACGTGCTTCCTCCAATTATCTAAAATTGAATATATTGCAATTAAACTCGTGGAAAATAATTGAATTCTGCGTTTAAATACTCGAGCAAAATCTCATTAGAATATCAACAATGCAAAATTGTAAATAACTCCTGCGAGAGGCGCATCGAATCCGACTAATTAAAAGTTCATTTGATAAAACGCTCCTACTGGAAAAACAGGCCGTTTCATAAATGAACTTCGTGCTCTTTCCATTGTGCTCACGGTGTACAAAAGTCATCATACCACGTAACTGAACTGTATCGAGTCTATTGCATGCACAACTGCAGCACCTTGGCTATTTATTATCACACACAAGCAACAAATAAAACCAACCAGCCAGCCATCACCAGAAGCAGCCATGTAAATATCTGCTGGTAGACAGACATTTATCAGACGTACGAATGAGAATGTGGTTTCATTTCACGTTTCCTCCTGCTTGACTTCTTGCTTGCTCTCCCTGCGTCAAAATGAAGCATTTCTGCTTCATTCACGTATTTGTACGAAACAAGTGCAATCCGAGCGTGGCCAAATTCTCACACGGGGAGTAAACGAACCGTGACTTAAAAAGTCTGTGTATGCATTTCTTTCACTTGAGAGTCTAACAATTCAATCCGTCAGTCAGTGTGTTGACATGCTATATGACTTCTCACATCATTGTTCTTACTTTTTACTTTCCTAGGCATTGAATTTTTGGTTCTTTTACCTTATGGTTGAAAATTAGTTCAATTTCAAGTTGGATCCCAAAAATTTATTTCTCAATGTTCCAAGGATGTTAATCTTGGGGAAGTTTGAAAGTCAGATTGAAAATCTAATGAAAATCTGATGAAAATCAACGCAGGCAGTTTCAAACAAGAAAAGGCAACAAATCAATGTCAACACTGATGAAAATTCAGTGTTAGATACGTGGAAACTTTTCGTGCGTACATATCCTGGTAATACGATTAATGTTAACTTTTGAATGTGTTTTATTCATTGAGATGATGATAGCAAAACCGTACTAGAAGTTTTCAACTAAATGCTATCAGTTTCATATGTAATTTATGTATGTAATCTGTGATTGAAAGAAAGTTTTTAAAAGTTTATCTTGATACATTGTTGTTTTTAACAACTTCTTAGTTATCTTTATCTTCTTCATCTATCTTACAATTATAATAGTAAATAAAAGTTCTCAATTGCATGTCCTGAATATAAAGTTCAGAAATAAGGAATCTTGATTTTTGATCAACTTTTCTGTGTAAATATAATGAATAAAACTTCAAAGATCTTTAAATTGTTTGAGAAGCCTGAGCTAATGGTTGAATTGGCTGGTCTATGATAAAGAGAAAACTTTAGAAACTTCTGGAAAACTAAGGTTCATGGTCATACAAAGTGATTTGGTCGATACCCAATTAAAAATGTTATAAAATACAAATTATATGATTAAATTAGAATTTCAAATATTGGTTTGTAATAACGTCGCCAGATTTTAGATATCATAAATCAGCTCTAAAGGTTGATTTGTATTTGTACTCTAGATATTTGTTAAAACTTAAAAACATTGCTCTAGGACATCGTCAGGATTAATTGGTGATTGATATATCTATAGACACTTTGGAAACAAGAAATTTATCAAAAAGTACCATTCGAACAACGAAAAGTTTTCCAAGTAGCCAGTTAACAAAAAAATTTGATCATTTGAAGATGTCTAATTATATTCCATTTCAATGATAGTACATTTTTGATTGTAATATTAGGAAGGAAAAATTTGAGCTGGAGAACTCAGAATCACAACTCGACTTGAAAACATTTCATAATTTCGTTCAAATTATACTACGACCTAGCTGATGTTGTATGAAGCATTGTAACTGGCCTCGGACGGTTCAGATTTTCTAGGAAGAAAAGTAAAAATAAATTTATTAACCTCGTTTCGTTCCGTCCAGAGAGAGCATTGCAACGGATGCAAGATGGGTGTGCATTGCGTGGCAATAATACTCGATTGCGGCGCACCAGCAAAAACTGAAAGCTGAAACATGTAGCAAATTGTTGTAATCGCATTGAATGCATGTTTTATGCGCGCTTTTATACTGATAGCACACGTTTATGCGGCTCCAAATTGCGCCTCATAAATGCGCGCATCGGTTAAGACATCATACAAAACACTGCGTTGAGTTTTGTATGATGCTCATGGTTACATGTTCCAATTGCAAAAGTACCTACATATGGGGACATACGAGGAGTATGTAAACCCAATGGTACGATGGGCGTCTTCAATGAACTTGCATTTTATTTGTATGTTGAGATTTCTTACGAAACGCGCTCGTGCGTATAAAATATATCACGAATTGAGCGTTCGACAACAAAACGAAACCAGTTTCATTATGTTTGCTCACCAGTTCATGAGCTGAGCGCATAAATGAATTCGTTAAGTATTTTTGTTGTATGTACTTAAATGGCTATGTAATCATTTGTCTTAAAAATTATTACTTGCGTTCGCATGTAATTTTGATCCTGCAATTGATTCTGTCACTTTTTGGTGGCAAATTTATTGATTTTTGAAAATATCAAGAGGTTCTTGTAACTTATTGATATTTCACATAATTTTAGCCTTGAGAAATTTGCCAATTAAATGAGTCCATTGATAAAATAAAATCCCTATTCAGTTTTAGTTCCTACGAGAAAGTTTTAGTTCGCACAATTATAAAAGATCCATTTATATTATTTAAGAACACTTTGACATCGATTGAAACTTTATTGGCATATGCCAATCTACCAACACCGAGTCGAAAAGTTGCGAACCAAGTTGCCTGACTCATTACATTCATAGATACCTACCCAAATTGAGCAAGAGACGTCACATGCTGTTTTTATCGGACTCCATCATGAATATTAATGATCTCGATTCACTCAGCATTTTTACTCTTTGTTTTCCCATTGCCTCAAACGAATTCAGCAAACTTTATTAAATGTATTTTTCCTGTTACCCTCCTTCCACGAAATGACCTCCAATCAATAACTTGCAACGATATCCCTATAAATTTCGCTTGAGCCACATTATTCTCGAGGAATTTATCATTAATCTGGCAAAGTTTTATAAAAATTCCTTTCCATCATGAATCAGAGTGGAAGCAAAATGTAGTTGGAAGTCGTGCAGCGATTCGCTGTTCGTAAGGCACTCAGGAACTCAAGAGTATATCGCATGTGATTAATGACATCTAATAAAAGAACGGTCACTTTGTATTCTAATAACATCGTTATTAATTTGTCTTACCATAGCTCCATTCGAGTACACTATTTTTTATGGTTTTCCTTTCTGTTATGCAATACTTGGACTTTTATTTCCACGTTTGTGCTACCAGAATCGCAAATTTTATTGGCTTATAAACCGTGCTTAAAAAGTTCTTGAATATTTTTCATTTTGCATCATAACATTGCAGCATGGAGTAATATCTAATTAAAATGCCTTGCAAATCATTCTGAATTTTACCCATTTTTTACTGAAAAGGGAATTCGTGTAGACATTGCAAATTTAATTAATATGGTTTGAAATATCAAATGGGAGTTTTTGCACTTGTATACTGGAAATTCGATTAAATTCAATAAACAATTGTTTGAACTCAATTGATTCGATTATCCAAACAACCTGGTTTTTATTTTTATTTATCTTTTTTAACTTTGAAGTATACTGACAAAAAATAGTGATTAAATTTTAATTGACAAATAAAATGTTTCGCTTTCGATTTGATATTTTCAATATTTTCATAAGCAATCCCTTGAAAATATTTGTCGCAATCAAGTTTACCAATAATCAACGGAATGAATTTAAATTTATATATTTCTTCCTGAGTATTTATTAAATATGAAATTGATGTCATGAAGTTACTTTTTGCAACCTAAATTATGAATTTATGAAATTAAAGATTACAGAAGATAATCTTTTGATGCATTATTTGCCTTCTTTATTGATATAAACTGGCACAGAATCGTAAACAAAAATAATATTATCAATGAATAATGAGCATGTCAAAATTTTGGAA
>JARJDZ010010410.1:0-58319 GCA_030264555.1 Aleochara sp. GC000083
AAAGTCCCATTACTTTTCGAGTTATTCAACTTTGAAGAATGTTGCAATTTTCGCGAATTTTTCAAAGACTATAGTCTTAGTACATTTTTTGCACTTTTTCAAAAATTGTTCAGGATTTTCAGGAAATGTTGCTAGAAACATTTAGCACCTAATTCTGAATGAAACGCAAAAAAATCACACACAAACTACAAAAACGACGCACTAATTTATTAAAATGCGCTGGAATTTCCCAAATCTTTTAACGTAAATTGAAAATACATTTAAAATCCTATAATATACAGTTTAAACCATACCGATACAACAGCTGGTTGCTTAGAAAACAAAGAAAATATTCCAAAAATTACAAACATATTGGCCGACGGAACAAGACATGCATTAAATGCAATATAAAATGTCGCTTAAACCATACAAATCCGGCGACGGCTGCGAGATAAGCAAATAAGAACGAGCGAACTCGATTAAGCTATGCCGATCACAAACGAATTGCCGAGTAAACAAAGCCGCAAAAATTTATTTAAACGAGAAAATATTCACTTCAAACCGAAAATAAGCCGCGATGATAACTACATTTTGGCCGACGGTGCACACTGGATGCAATTGCCCGCTGGAAATTCGCGAATCTTTGAACTGTATGTAAAATACAGTTTAAGCCATACCGATAGAGCAGCGGATTGCATAGAAACAAATAATAAAGTCGCTTGAATTTGTTTAAACAAGAATAAATGACACTCACCATGAGATGAATTTTTTTAAAGTGCCACAAGAAGTTGCAGCTGTTGCACACATCACTTGGGAATTGACTCAAATTCTTTTAGAAGTCATGCAATATGTGCTGAAAACTTCGCCAATGCATGCAGATTCTGTAATAAAAAAAACAATGAGATATGATAAATGCTCCAATAATATTTTCAGATTCTGTACCAATATAAAAATAAAGAAATATTTTTTCACATATTTAATATTCAAGAATGAATTATACATAAAATACCTTAGAAACATGCAGCTGTTTCTCACACCAACTGGAGATTGCTTCAAGATGTCAATTGGCCCCTTGAACAGCCAGTATGATTCTAAAAGAAGAAAAATTATGACAACATTATAACACATTGTATTTATAGAAATAAATTGTTAAAACAATACCATGAAGATACTTTGCAAACCTCCCTACTAGACAAGCAACTCCAACATCACTGTACATATCACTAATTTAGTGGAGTCTATTGTTGCTTCAGGTCCCTCCAACTTGTAGTAAAGAACACCATTTCTAATGATTTTCATTGTGTTCATGTGTTGCATGAAGTTCCAGCAATGAGAACTCGAAATAATTGATGATGGCTTCATTTAATAGAACATGTAGTAAAAACTCCAACAATAAAGCTGGCCTCTTTAACAAGAAATATAATGAGAATTTGTTTACCTATTACTGTTACTGGAATGTTTACACAATATCATTACTTCTCCCTGGAGGTTACTTAATATGTTTTGGTTTCATTCCATTCATAGCATCATGAAATTTCACCTACATGTCATAGACTCAAAATATTTGAAGAAGTTCCGTAAGAAAAATATAATGAAATATTCAATTACCACAAGAGCACACACAGCATGAAGTCCTCTAGGTGATGGTTACAAAATATGCACGATGATTTCCACAAACATGTAGTAAAAACTGCAACAATACATATTTATTTGTTCACCTAAAACATTTGTAAGCATAAGTTGGAAGAATATTGAAAAAATGTCGTATCACATGTCAATTCCTCTTTGGAAGTAAGTTTTGAGCGCAGAGGGAGTAAAGTCTCACGTTACTCCCGCGGTTTGAAACTTGGCTAAGCGGTTATAAAACCAACTCTCAACGGACCGACTATACAGGGGGAATAACGTGATACTTTACACCTGCAACAGTACATTTAACGAGCATAACTAAAATAATCAAACCGCAAATTGTAAAGAAAGAATCTAAATTAAAAATTAATTTTAAATTGCTCATAGTTTAGTGTTTAGGACTGATATTGTTCATGATCTCAATCATACAAGCAATATTATAAAATGGAGTAATTAATTAGTTGTGCTTATGAATGCTCTACACATTTCTTCCCAAAAAGTGCAATATTACCACTAGCAGTATTAAAATAGACTAAACAACCCAAAGCATTTCAAGCAAATGTATAATTGTTTGTGAAATTTAGATCTATTTATAATTGGTGTGCAAATTGAATGTATTTGCTTGACAATGAACCATCAATGACTTACTTATACACATAAGCATTTGCAGCAAGATCTTCAGTTCGAAGCTTCTAAAACAAAAAAACTAATTGTAAACACATGTATAAATTGTATATATAATACCTTGAACTTGAAGTGTACCCCAACAATAAATGATTCTGTAATAAAAAAATAATAAGATAATTGCCTTTATTAAATTGTTTACACAATATGTAGTTCCTTGAAGTTCCTATTGATATTGAGATGATTTCATTGTCTACCTTACTGCTCAAAGTTCCAGCTCCAACAAAATATTGAAGATGCATATTTTGAATGTCTATATTATCAGTGAGTCTCACAATTCTCAAAAGCAAATCCCTAGTAATGGTTACAACAATATTAATATATGAATGTGACTACATAACTATTATGAAGTGACTTTGTCAAAGTTTTTGTTTCAATCATTACCATAAACAATCTTAAAATTATTTCAAATTTGAACTTAGTGCAAGTTAATTTTTTCAAAATCAAACCAAAATCCGTTCAAAGGTATTGAAAAAAATGATTGTGGATGCAATATATTGAAATCTTTCATTCGTTCGTTTGGTGATATCCTGAAATTGCCAAGTATACTAATAATGCCAAATTTTATTTGCAATATGGCAAAGCGCATTCCTAAAACAACAAAGATTATCAAATGGCTTATTAATAAGTTTCAGAGACTTACCTAAACATGCACGGGGTCCAACGCCGAATGGCAAGTAAGTATTCTTTACAATATTACGTTTATTTTCATCGTTAAATCGGTCGGGGTCAAATTTATTCGGCTCTGGGAAATACTCCGGATCAGCGTGCAATCCTCCAAGTGGTATTAAAATTGAATCGCCTGGAAACATTTTAACGCCTTTAACACCTTCTTTGGGCGGTGGAAATGTATATTCCTTGGTGCAAACTTTAGTCAATGCTAAGCCCACTGGATGCTTCCTCATGGCTTCATTTAAAACGTTGTCCAATAATGTCATTTCCTGTATTGCCTCATGAGTAATTTTACCATGTTTGACTTTTACGTGATAAATTTCATCCCTTAGTTTGCCTTGAATACTTTGATGAGCAGCAATTTCAGCCAAGGCATAACACATCACAACTGAGCTAGTCTCAATGCCGTCACTAAAAAAGCTAGCACCTTGCGCAACGATATCACGATCAGTAAATTGATATTCAGTAGACTTTTCTTTGAGTTGTGCGATCATATCAAGGAAATCATTACGCACAATATTGTGTTCCTTACGGTAGTTCAATGTTTGTTGAACCACGTTCATAAGGTATTCTTCGACTTTTGCATCAAAAAATCTAAAAATACCAAACGTTGAAATACCTGAAGTTAACAGAAAAAAACATACCTAATCTTTAATAAACTGCCTATTGATGGTACCATGAACAGAAGCATAAATTTCAACGCATTAATATACGATGGATCAGAAAGTTTCTGAACTGCATTCATGAAATCACATTCCGAGTCAAATGCATTTGCTTCCAATCCAAATACACAACTCGCAATATTATTCGTTTTATAACGTCGAATTAAATCAGTGCCATCAATGCCATTAGCACGTCCTTGATCAATTTCATCGTTTAAATGTTTGACGAACTTGGCACCTATATCTTCCAATAGAGGATAAAGAGCCCGCAACTAAAAAGATTAACTCGACTCAATGTGTGAAGTGATATTTTTAAGAAATTTACCTTGCCACTTGTGAACATAGGTGTCATTAGACCTTTCATTGTGCGCCAATTTTGCCCATCCATTACAAACAAGTTCCGTGAAGCAATGTAATCAACTTCTTCATCAGCATGTACGTCGTTGTTTTCGAAATGGGCAAAATCTCGTACTAGTACATCACCAATAAGTTGCGGATCTCTTATTATCAATGAGGGCCTCAAGAATTTGTAGTATCCAACATACTTATAATCTTGAAACTTGCTAAAATTAATAAATAAGTAATTTGCTTCACGTTGAAATATAGGTCGTACTTATATGCTTCGCCAATGGTTTCAAACATTTGCTTTTTGCCAAAAAAGGAACCACCCATATTTCCAACAAAAAAGCTTGGCGGCAATGTTGGAATTCCTAGCTTCTGCCAATACCGATGACATGATTTTAAATAAATCACGAAAGATACAATTAATATTCCTATAAGCGTTAAAAGAATCATGTTAACTCGTTTCACAAACACGACTGCGACTGAACTGCGAACAATGATTGCCGCTTCCTCATACAAAATATGGTATTGACTTCAATCTCAATTGTGCAATATAACATGTAATACTTGACTTGTGACCTTGATTCGTTAATCTAGTGGCGACGTAGTTAAATTTGGTACTCGTCTCTACTTGTTGGTTTGATAATTTAAGTGTCAATTAATCGTACCAGTTACACTTATAAATTTGTTGATGGTTTAACATTTATAATGCTTAGCGCATTGTGGGCGTATTAACAGTCCTCACAATTTCTCCGCATACATTCAATAGAATAAACATATTTATTACCACCCTTAAATTCCTTCCTGTGAAAATACTAAGCAGTGTCACATTCCGGGATTTCATGATAGCCCTGGACTTTATGAAGAGTGCAGTTGATTTGACTTTTTTTATTTAATTGAAAATTTTATATTTATAATTTAAGCAACAACACCAACTGCGACTGGTGGCGCATCGGGCTTGATTGGTTTGATGTCACTTGATGGGAAAAGTGGTAAGATCTCCTCCTTGGGTTCGACGACGGAGACATTGTCCGGTAACGGACGTTTGGGTCCGGTTTTGCCATTTGGATCCCACGGCAACATGATCTTAACCTTGATGCCTAGCACACCTTGACGAAGTAGAACATGACGAGTGGCCGTGTCAACATAGTCGTTGCATGGGTCACCGGAATGGATCATCAAACCATCAACAAACTTCATCGACTTGGCACGTTGACCACGGAGTTTGCCAGAGACAACTACCTCACACCCTAAAAAATACATCACGTTAGTTTCATTATTTCAAACATTTGCAGGAGACCAAATAAGATACACATGAATTAACCTACTCACCTAACAAAATAATTAAGCTATTGTACATTTACATTAAAAGTAGGCATTGGTGAAGGTTAGAGTTTTTTCAACTTTGCTTTGCATGTATCAGACAAAGGATTGCCATCAAGATAATTGACAATTGCTGGCACTTTATCAATGAGAGTATCAGGAATACATGTGAGTTTGTTTGTGCTCAATTTTATCCAATCAACAGAGCGAAGTGGATCCAAAAGTGTAGCATCAATATCCTCCAAGTTGTTCTTGGTGAGGAACAACCAGCCAAGAACTTCCAAGCCTTCAAAAGCTCGTGGATGTATAGTTTCAATATTGTTTTCGTCCAAATATATATTAGTGGTGACATTTCGTCCGCTAATAACGTGCAAGCCATTGATATGTTTAAAGGCAAGATATGGTATTTCTCTTAATTGGTTATTTTTAAAACTCAACGAACTTATTTGCGGACTATTTGAGAACCACTCACTATTCCACACAGATATTTTATTATTATCTAAATTGATTACAGCCAATTTTGGCATATCATTAAATGCGCTAGACTCGATAACGGAAATAGAGTTGTTCATCAAGTTCAATTCAGAGAGTTGCAGATGGTTGAAGACCCCACTTTTTAAAACTTCCAATTTGTTATCTTTCATGCGCAACAAACGCAATTTGGGCAAGTTGTAAAATGCTTCAGCATTAATTTCTATAATACCATTACTATCCAGTATCACATCAACTAAATTTGGCAAATTTCTTATTGAACCTTTGTATAGAATTGGCACACTTTGATTTATAATTTGAACATAGGATGCTTTCTCCAATGTGCCATCAGGCTCCAGGCAACCAGAAATGATATCCACTCCTCGAACCCCAACCACGGTAATCGAAGCATTTTTGAACGTTGGATAATCACAACATGTTATAAATGAAAACAATGCTTGCAAATACAAGATGGCAACTAAGAACATTACTACTGAATTACTCAAAGTGATCACTCTTCAAGACTCCACCAATGCACTACTATACAATAAGTTATACTACTTTAACCATAAAATCATCTCTATTTTTATGCCAGCATGGTGTTACCAATCATGTTAAGGTCAACATACTGATAACCCTTGCTGGGGAATTTGAGATAGTGAAATTACTATGACATGTGAATGTATACAACATTCAAATTTGGCGCCATCAACAAACCTACATTGTAGTATTCACCAATTGATCAAATGGAATGTAATCAAAGGAATGTTATTTACCTTTAGCACCAGATTCCATGATGAATCTTAATACTCCATAGCAGGCACGACGTACAGCCAAACCACCAATGAGCTTGTATCTGAGGGATTCAGCTTGGGCAATTGCACACAAGCCACGAGTGGCTACCTTCTCAGCATACAACTCCACAGTTTGTTCGGGGAAGTTGAATCTCTTCTGTACAACAGAAGTGAGTTCCCGAATGCGACGGCCCTTCTCGCCCAAGACATTTTGCGTACGTGTGGCCATAATGATGATTTCGGTACGTGTTGGGGTCACACGTACTTCCACTCCGGAATAACCATCTTCGGCGAGCTCACGAGTGAGGAACTCGTTCAACTCGGCTTTGAAGACACCATTTGCAACAAACTAAAAAGAGAAATTGTTTAGACTTACGCAAAACAAATCGTCATAATCAGAAATCAAAAGAAAAGCATAAACATCGTGTAGTTCATCTATGTTGTTATCAAGATAGGTTATGTTGTTTATCCATCAATATCTTCACAATCCAATCGCAAAACTCACGGAAAACTATACGTTTCGAAAATTTACACAATCAATTGTAACA
The DNA here is from genome assembly GCA_030264555.1 of Aleochara sp. GC000083. Classification (NCBI taxonomy): domain Eukaryota; kingdom Metazoa; phylum Arthropoda; class Insecta; order Coleoptera; family Staphylinidae; genus Aleochara; species Aleochara sp. GC000083. The sequence continues at coordinate 7,102 of JARJDZ010010410.1, forward strand.
CCACACGATGATTTATTAATTGCAAACAATTTTAATACAATTTTTTAAAAGTTACCTTGCGTTTCTTCGATATTGTCGTGGTTGCCATTTTGGACGACGAACTAGAAAGAGATGTGAATAGTTGCGTTTGACACAAGAAAATTTACTGTACAGCGTACCAACCTGGTAAATGAAAAGTCACCAGACAGTGTTGCCAACAGTTAGTTGGACTTTATCAAAGCTCCCTAGATTTGAATTGAAGCGCGGAAAAGATTAAATTCAAAGTATATAAGGAAATTTAATGAGTTTTGAGTTAGTTTTGCAATGTAATTTGCATGCCATGTCTAAAATTCAATATTGTATATCATTTCCACTCAATAATAATTTATATAAAATAAGATTTACAAGTTTCATTTAAATAAATACAAAATAGATAAGTAATGATAAGCTTATCACTAAGAGCGAACACATTTATTTATTACACTCTAAAATATGCTGACATTAAAAGGCATTTTGCTTGGAGCTGGCATTACATTCTTGTGGCTGTTTGGCATTCCATTAAAATTACATGAAGAAACTTGGCAGCTCGACGAGTTTGAATTCTTTATTAAGAAGTTCAACAAAAGCTACACAAATGGAACGATTTACAATCAAAGATTCAAGGCGTTTAAGGTAGGTGGAATGCACGTTTGACATTATATGAGCGCACAATAAACATATCGTTGTAGAAATCGTTGGATTTGATTGAAAAGTTGAATGCAAATCGGACCAGAATGAGTGCATTGTATGGAATTACGCCGTTCTCGGATATGGATGAAGATGAATTCCTCGATGCGTGTTTGCAAAGAGATTATTCATTGCGGCTGCAACAAAGGTCCAGCATTGGGAAGCGAGATCATCCAGCAGACCTCAATGAAGCGATTTCGGGCGAACAGAAGAAGATGCGGAAATCAAAACGCGCTTTGCTGAATTTGCCCCGAAAGGTCGATTGGCGCACCAAGGGCGTCGTCACCGACGTGAACAATCAGTACACATGCGGGGCCTGCTGGGCCTTCAGCGCCATCGAGACGATTGAAAGCATGCATGCGATCCGGACGGGGCAATTGCTCAAATTAAGCACTCAGCAGATGATCGATTGCGCCGGATACAGAAATAACGGCTGCAAGGGTGGTGATATATGCACGCTGGTGCAGTGGCTCAGCGACTTTCATGTGCTAATAAGCACCGAGGAGGAGTATCCTCTGCAGCTGAAGAACGAAAAGTGCAAGCTGCAATCGCCCCGAGCCGCCAACAGCACCATTCAAGTCACCAAATTCGCATGCGAAACGTAAGAGCTGCGAAACTATTATAGGTAAAATGTGATGTCTATTAGTGCCCCTTATGTTTGCAGATTGCTGGATGCTGAAGACTATCTGCTGGCGGTGCTGGCTCATCAAGGACCCGTTGCTGTCGCCATCAATGCGCTCAGCTGGCAGAATTATCTCGGTGGTATCATTCGATATCATTGCAGTGGGCAGTTTCAGCTCATGAATCATGCCGTGCAAATTGTTGGCTACGACCTCGATGCTGAAATTCCGCACTACATCGTTCGCAACTCCTGGGGCAAAGAGTTCGGAGATGATGGGTATCTGTACATTGCCATTGGGAATAATCTCTGCGGGATTGCAAACGAAGTAACTGCAATTCGAGTCACCTAAATAATAATACTCCTTGAATAATCTGAAATCAACTAACTGTTCTTGCTACCAAGTTATAGATCTAAAAGGATGGGCAATAAAAGACACATATTTATGAGTAACTACTTTATTCAATTACTGATGATGTCATCAAATTGCAACTTTATCAGAAGTCCTAAAAAGTAATTCTTGGGATAGTTAGGGTTCAATACATAAATCATAAATTCTTTATTAATATCAACACCACATTAGAAATCAACCTTTGATCAGTTTACTCATCATTATCAGCAGCACCAGAGTTAGTGTTAGTTAGTAGGAAAATGCGAGGACATGATTAAAATGTTAGGAAGGTTAAGGCTTTAGTAAAGAAATCAAGAATCAAGCAAACAGAATGCTTTATTAGATACACCACTGCAATAAATACACGCTTGTAACAAACTGATATGACTTAATCATCAAATATTGTACTCAATTAGACAGTTTTGCTCTTATCTCTTTCGTAAGTCACAGAGAGCAAGAGAATGTGTGTGTATGTTTGTGTACGTTTGAATTACAAAGTTAGTAATAATGGCGCAGTACAATAAAAATAGGAATCAATCAAATAAAATACATAATAATATAATATTAATAATAATCAATTAAATATAATAATAGTTAGTATAATGGTCGGTCGGTCAAATTAGTTAGTAGTTAGTTGTTAGATGTTGTCGTGTGAGATTTTATGCTGCGTTTGCCATTGTTTATCGAACACATTCGCATGCAGATTTTTAGCAACTGCAACCAGAATTAGCAAGCGCATGGAATGTTATTAGTTGGGTTGTCTTGCTAAATTGCGCGCTCGATAATGTGTCGATCGCAGAAGGAGCTCTCTGATTGGAATGTGATATGTGCAGGCATTGAATCGGTTCGGAAGCGTTTATCAGTTCAACGTATGCGCTCACACTGATTAGATTCAAGCCTGCGCAAATTATTCACAAACATATTCGACCATCGAGGGTCAGCAAATCAGCAGCATCAATAGCAATGCACAGCCCTCTCACAGCTTCCGAGGATCATCATCTCTCATCTCTGATTGGAAATCAGCGAAACAATGAATCAATGACACAATTAATTAATTAATTACCTCAATCGTTTACATGGTAAAATTGACCTGAACTCTATTGACTAGGCACACTTAGTTAATAGTATATATATTAATTAACAAGAAACTGTCCCTCTAATATTAAAAATAGAAACTTCCGACAATGGAACAAATGGAAACAGATATAATAATTAATATGTACCGTTATTATTTATATCAATTGGTATCTTCATCAGCATCAATCGCAAATTACAAAATGTCCAAATCGTTTTTCAGCACTTCCACCACCGTCTTCATTGTCCATTCGCTCTATTTTGTTTTTGTTTTTCTTTTGTATTTCTCGGTCTTAATCGATACTCCAGATGAACGTTGAACGAATCAGCATGCATGCATTCTTCATGTTCATGTGTTATGTTACATTGTTCATTTGGATTTGCGTTTAAAAATAGTACTTCCTCTTTTTTGCATCAATCAATTACAACATATAAATCATTAAGATATCTGCATCTTATCATTAGGTTTTCTCGTTTATAACAGGGCCATAACAGTGTATACATCATGGAATGTTTTTGGGTTTAGGGTTTTTTTTTTCATTTCATTTTTAGCGCCGGATAATGTGCTCCAATATTAATCAAGTGACATTCACATCGAAAATGCTTACTTACAATATTAGTTGCTTGTTTCTCATCATTTAAAATTTACTTATTAATTCTTATTTCATCAATTAACACGAACATCATATCAAAATAAACGTATCTGTCGGAATGTTTTCGTCATTTTCTCCCGCTATCAATCATCAAATCGTCTTCAGCATCATCGTCAGCAGCGCATCGTTATCATCATCATCATCATCAATATAAGAGTATATTCTATTATCATCATCAAATATCAAAAACGAAAGGAAATCGTCAACTTAGCGTTAATTTTTTTGTAGTTTTTCCATAGTTATTTAGTAGTTTCAACATTTTTGCATCTTTTTGATTTTAACAACTTTGAAAATATCATTTATTACTTTGCTTACTTTTTGAGGGGAGGAAACACGTTTAATTCTAGTTATTTTTTTGGATTTCGTTTTGTTTTTCAATAAAGCCAACGAGTGGATTCTATATTCAACATTATTGTCCACTGCCGCATTTACAAGTGAAGAACGAGTGTGTGTTTGTCGTGTGTGATATCTTTTGTGCACGTGTGTATTCTTGAGGGTATCTGTTTCATTCGTTTTTCCATATTTTTTTTTGCTGAACCGAAAACTTGGAAAACTTAATCGTAGAGTTAGTAGTAGACAGTAGAGAGGTGCACTTGGTCATTGTGCGAAAGGAGCATGCAACATTTTTTTTATATTCCTGTTATCGTTTTTCTCTTAGGCCCACATCATCATCATCATCAGCTTAACAAATTTTCACGTGTAACTTTTGATATACACGTCTGTAATTCCTTCTGGTATTGAGTAACGTTTGTGATTTCTACACTGCTTTCTTTGATGAAATACCAAGTCGGTCTTGATTTTCATTCCTGTTCACGAATTCCTATCATAGTTATCAATATTATTACTAGATATTACAAGTACAAGTAACATTAACATGTTTGTTCAATACTCAATTTTGTTCCACATCATTAATATTTTGTTTGGTATTTTTTTGGGATTTGCATTCGTTTTTTTTTTTGTTAAATATTTATGTAACAAACATAGCTCAAAAATATATATATTGCCCATGATTATTCAATTTCGCAAATATATATTAGACAAATACATATCAGTCTTACAGTTGAGAGAAAAAGTACATTACTTGGCTTTTCATTTTTAGTGTTTTCCTAAGCACGGTGATGAGTATTTTCTTACTACTCGCTAGCATCCTCTTGGGTTTAAGTCACACTAGTCTATAGCCTACCTACACGTTTTGCAAATCGACACTACTGACTAATTCTATTCCTACTGGTTGTATCTAAGGCAAGCCAGCAAGCGGTAAAGCAAGCGAGTTACAAGTGTACAAATGCTATAAGAAACTATCCACCGATCCTGCAGCCATCATCATTTCTGCACGGATCCTGGAAGATGGACCAGCGAAGCGCACGTGAACAACAACAACCAGAAGGCTAAACGAGTGAAGGAGTGAAGGATGCATCCTGCCCATCTCGACAGGAATCGAAGAAAAGAGAAGAAGCACATTATCAGGGTTGGGTGTGTTTATGATCAACATAGTGATATAACTAACATTACAACAATTCTTAGTTTCATCGGCGTCATATTTGAATGTGTTTTTCATTCTGTGTGTCTTGCAGCTGTCGATTGATTCACTATAGGTTTTTGTTTTCCGGCCATTGAGGGATATGTTCATCCAATAATTGGTAATAATAGTAGGTAATCATTTGCGTTTATAAATATCATAATATACGTTTAACACATGCAGCATCAACTCCTCATTATCATTATCATCTTCAACTCTAATCAGCATCCTCTCGTCCTCATCATCATCATCGGATCCTCCTATTGCTATATCAAATATATAGAATTCTTCTGCGATTTGTCAGCGCGACCTATGGCAGGAACAATGACGGACAAAGCGACTACGCTATTGTGTGTGTAATTGTATAATATTCATATTCGTATATTTAATATGCATATACGTGTGTAGGTATAATAAGAATAGTTCATCTTCAATCGTTCGTTCCGTACCAATTTTTTTATTTTCAGGGTATTCGTTTGATCGAGCGAATGAAATGTGACTTGCGAGACTCTTAAAACTTGCATCCCAATTTTTCATGCAATCCTTCAGTACAAAAGACATCTTCTCGTGGATTTACATGGATGCACGTTCACAGAGCCAAAAGTATCGCAAGCCACAGCATCAAGCTGCAAACAATTCGTTCAATTTCCTTGCATTTGAAAATGATTAAATGTGCGGCCTCTTTGCTTACTTTTATTTTTGGGATTTTTCATTACTCACAACAACGAGAAAAAACACTTAGCATATTTAACTGGTTTCTCTTCAGTACTAACAAATATACGCTCTACGCACGCTTCCTCAAATGTATTCGTTCGCCCCTTGAATCCTCGCAAGGATCTTTCTAGTTCTTGCTCGAACGAAGTGGATTTCGGTGAAATCATGGAATGTAAGTAAAAGCGCCGAGCAAAGTATACAAATGGCATAGTATTTTTTAAGTATATAAAACACGACTAGACTCTATATCATTTATATATCAATCATATATATATAAACGGGGTAATTATCCTTCTTTGGAGTGTGTTGCTGTGTGCCATTTGGTTGCATACATTTCGATACAAGTTAAACACGTTACAACTGCCTTTCTTCAATTAATTAATTAATTAATTGTAAGTAATATACGTAAGCCAGCTAATGAATATTTTTTTTTGGTCGGGTGGCGCGGGCCGCGCTTGCTTTGGTCCGCGAGTTCCAGCCAACAAGCAAGGAGAAATTGGTGTGATTCAGTACAGTCCAATCATCATTATTAGTTTATAATATTAGGTTTAGTCATTTACGCATACGCCTAACTTAGTACATCATCAATAATATACAGTAGTACAATTGTGAGTGATTCCTTCTTTAGCGTTAGGTTTCTTAAACTTAGATGCTTAAATAGTTAGTACAAGTACATTTACAAATATGCTACACGCTACGAAATATATTTGTTTATGTCCTATTTATATCTAATATATATGTTTATCCTTTTCATTTTTTTTTTCTTGGTTTAGCTTCACTTGTCTTCTTCACGTGCATTTAAAATGGGAAACATTTAAGATGGTAGTTTGGTGTTCGTTTAGAAATGTTTAACTGTTATTTTTTTGGTAAAATGTTTTTCAAGTTCAAGTATACAACAGCAACATGCGATGGCCTCGTCGAAGAGACCGAAACGCAGAATCCTCATAAGTCAGGTCAACAAATTCGCGTTCGTATCACGCGCGATTTTCTATCTATCGGGGCACGATGATAAATTCATAATTGCAGAATGTGCTCTCGCTCCAAACTTTTTGGGCGTTTGTTTAGCAACCATTTTGAGGGGCAGTACAGTCGAAGGATCTACGGTCTAATCATAACATGGCCGAACATAGATCGTCCTTATGGGAGCAAAGCCATCTAAGACAAAGTGTGGGCTGATGATTATCATGAAAAAGTCTACGAAACGCAGCTATCTAATCAATAAGGCATAAATACAATTGGCATATACATGAACGAGTACGCGTATGTTACATACACCCTATTTGGTAAAACATCATCCTGTTCCTTTTATTTTTTCTTTTTTGGCATTTCAAGAGAGATATACATGTAAAAAATCATCGATGATATGAATATTGCCTCGCTTCGATTGTTGACGCACTCGGCATTCGTCAACGAAACAACACTATCAAACGTTAACATAACAATGAAACGTCAACATTACGAAAATATGTTTTGACACAGTTTTACACACGTTCTGATTACTTCTATTGGTTTCTTTCATTCGTTTGTTTGTTTTTTTTTTGCGGATTATTGAATCGATCAATTAATCACGATTTTCTTTGAGGGGGTGGTTGGTGATGAACTTGATATGAGTGCAATTGTGTTGCCTTGCAGAAAGTATGTGTCAATGGAATTTGCCAACAATGAATTCGTAAACATTGCAACAGTAGACCTGAATTTATAAAAACGTACGAGTAGTAACAGAACTTGATACACTTTGCATCTGATTATCTCGGAAAAGGGCGGACAGAGAATGAAATTTCATTTTTGCAATCTTCTTTGCTCCTTCGACATTTGGAAATTGATCGTTTTCTGTGTGCAAAGTGTCAACTGAAATGGGTGGTGGTTTTCGCTTCTTTTCACGTTGTTTTTGGGCTTCTTTTATTATGTTCGGGTCTGGGAAGGCATTTCCGTTAATCACAGTCTGTTAGAGAGGTTTTCTGTCGAGCGCAAAATACCAGGATTTACATTTATCAATCACAGAATGAAATATACCGAATATCAGATAGAGACAACTGTGGTGCTGGTGGTGGACAACGATGGAAATGGTCTTCAACCGAAACAACGTTCATTTTTTTTTTGGATTTTTTGAGAGTTGTGATGCATATTCGATTCTGCGATTTATGGTGATTAATTTGTGGTACATTTACGTGTATTATTCTAACCGGTTAAATATTGAAATCTATTTTACCATTCAGTGTGGAAGTGCGCGGAAATGTCTCAACATTGAATAATTTTACTTCGGTGGAGATTCGATTTGTTTCCGTGTTTGAATTGTGTCTTCGTGTTTTCTGAGTGTGTGTGGGTGGAATTTGCGGCGTGGCGCAATAACAGTGCATCTTGTGTCAATATGTGTATTTCGCGAGTGTCTGTAATCATCTGAAGTGTTCTATACATTAGTTTTGAGTGCACAACAACAATTTCTAGAGTACTTTACTTCATCATACACAACATGAGCAATTTTGCGAAAAATGTATAAAAATTTCATCATTATCTTTATTTTATAATCTGGAACAATATTCAATTCATATTTCATCATCAATTCACGTACGTTTTGGTTTCAATGAGTTACGATTCATTTTTTTTTGGTATTTTCTTTGACTTTTTGTAATTACTTAAATGGATAATTAATAGTTAATTGGAATATCATGCAATTTACACATTTAACAATTCAAGAGACAATTATTTTATATTATATTAGAGTATATGTATTAATGTATATATTGTGCGACGGGAATGTGTGAGCGGCTCGCTTCTTCAGATGGATCTTTTGCCGTGTGAAATTTGTCCAAATTTTTTTGACGAGCCCCCAAAGTATTGTTTAATTAACTGACGCAGTCCGTTCGAGTTCCGCGGAGGAAAGAACCGAAAATGTGTACGGTATCCGCGAATTGAATCGTAAAGAGTTACTGCAGATTTTTTGCACATTCGTCGTGTTGTCACAATTCGCGCGGTCAATGTACACACAGTTGGTTTGTTTTTGGTTTTGATGAGGATAAAATAGATAAATGTTCCCTAGAATAATTGACATGAAGGTAAACGCAACATATTGAAGTGACAACCCCCGCGCACGCGCGCGTTTTCGTCCTGGCATTATCCTGCCGACTCCGACGCAACCGTCGCCGCCATATTGTGTCGCTTCCGGTGACAACAATGCGCAGTCATCGTTACATTTCTAATTTGTTGTGTGTACCCGACAAAACGGACGGTTTATGTAGGTGTTTTGTGTTGCTTCATTTTTGATTCACTCATTTTCATTAATCTTAACGTTTTTTGTCTTGATTTGGTATTTAAAGTTTATGGTATCATCGGAATGTGGCGACACAATCTGGATGAAAGGGGGCTGACTCTGCTTATCACTAGGTCGTTTTACCAGAAGAAATGTGTTCCGTTTTCTTTCTTTCATCTTTTTTTTTTGGTTTGTAGTGTGTATTCGAATCAGTCTTACCGAAAAATGCGCAACTCAAGAGAGAAATAGAGAGAACATGTGAACGCGTTACGTTACTTGTCGTCCAAGAGATTAATTATTTATTTATTAGTACATCGAGAGAAGATGCGTGCCGTACTTCAACTTTTTGACTCGATATACAACATCTTCATCACCCACGACAGAAATGTTCGTTTCCTGCTTCCTCATACATTGTTATAATAAATATATTTATAAATATATAATATATATATGATTTTAACTTGAAACACTACCTACAACTTGTCGCTAATAGTTATAATTAAGTACGCAATAATTAATAATAAGACTTAAACGACTAATGACTATGATACCATTAAATCACACATGCCTATGCTGCTTTATTCTACTCCTTCATCTTCTTCTTCTTCATCATCTTCATTTTCGTCTTCTGCTGCTTCGTCTGCATCGCGCCTACTCCTCAATAAATAACACTATAGTGTAGTTAATACGGATATATATATGCTTCATATAAATCTGCATTAGTTGGGCCCCAGGAAGATTGTTCAAAATACTCTTTTGCTTTTGCGCAACAATTCGTGACTCCATTGTTGATTCTCGTGGTTCGCAATGTTACCAAACAGAAATCGAGATTATCGTTATCGTCACCTTGTGTGCTACTCATTTTTTTGGCTTACGTGCTAGGTATAAAAGTGTCCAAGATGAGAGATGGTTAGAGACAGGGAGGTTGATGTACCATCGTGTGCCATCACCCTACTGAAAAAAAAAAACTGTTTCTTGGAAAATGCAATTCACTAATTAGAGCTTCAAAAAGCAATGAGTATTTTCAATGTCTTCATGATCGAAATCACTCACTGCTGATAACTTTCCAACTCCTTGAGAGTCATATCATACAAGAAACTCTTCTGTTCTTTCCATGTGTTGTTTGAGGATGGATGGCTCTCAAAAAGTACGTGAAGGTTTTTTGGGGGTGGTTTGGTGTCGACTGGCTACATTCTAGAAGAATTACTAATACTTTGCAGACCATACACACAATCAAAATCTAAAAAAACACACAATTAGAATCAAAATAGTAATAGAAAAAATAAAAAATAAAAAACAAACCAAAGTCAAAACGAAAACTGGATACACATGTTGTTATATACCTATATATTTTGATGGGGGGGCATTTTTCGGGGGCGAATGTTAGATGAACAAAATGATGATGTTGATAAATGAAACAAGTGCCTTGTATAATGAAAACTGCAGAACTGGTATTATTATAATTAAAAAAAGCATTTACAACAAAAATTCAAAAACAAAACAATGTACATTTAATTTAAGAACAATTTTATCAATTTAAAACTAATATAATAATAACAACAAAGTATAATATATATAAAAACTGATTAAATGTGTATTTTTTTCCGTGTTTTTCTTCTCAATCTTCATCGTATTTGTTTACTAAATAGAATTCTTTCGTGTCGGCGGCGTCGACTTGCTCTTCTGCGCGCGCGTGTAAAATGCAATACTATAGCCGAAAAATTACTTGACGATAATAAGAGTAATAATGATAAGAGTGCAAGAAGTGAAGATTCGGCGGGCGGAGGCGGCGAGAGGCAGCACGGTGCTCCTCCGAGGCAGTCTCATTGAGGAACAATATATATTCATATATATTTATATATAATATAGTGTATAGAAAAAATAGAGCGTACTCGGGACGCGCAACAAAGAGATGGCAGCGCCGTTTCCTGCCGCTCCCCATTTTTATTCTTCAGCGGCCGGAGGAAACGTCCTGCGAACAACACACGCATGATGTCCACCATGCCCCAAAAAGAACGAAAAAAACTAAAAACAACTTAACACTTGTCGGAGAGACACCGTTACGCCTCACGCGGCCCACCGGGACGCGACTCGCTGGAGATGATCCCCAGGTGCGCGACTTCCACACCCTCAAGAAGTGAAAAATGTGACACCGGACGCAGCGGCAAGTTCGATCATCGCGCCCAACACGCAGTCGTTTGTTGTTTGCGTATAAATTTAATAATAGTAACTAACTAGGAGAATATTTCTAATCGTTTTTTGCCCATTGTTTCCATTTTCCATTTCCCTACCATTTTGACAAATTACTAAAGAGGACATTTCCCGATTCTGTGAGCTTCGGGCTTTTCTCTAAACCCGCTTTCCGCGCGCTCTTCACGTTTCGTTTACATTGTAATATAATAATAATAATCATTAGGGTAGGATGAGATCGCTTCGCCCCCGTTTTTGCGCTGATGCGATCGCCACAAGACTTCTTGCGCTGTCTGTGTGTGCGGGTGTCACTTAACCGATCAAAATAGATTATATAACAACATAAATAATAATAATAATAATAATGGGGGTATAAATAATAATAATAATAATAATGGTAATAAATGTAAATGTTGATGAAGGGGGCGTTTGCTGCAAAATCGAACGGCTCGAATTTGTCTAATTGATAACACATGCGCAAAATATTCGCGACGAATTAATTTTTTGCGATTTTTTTTTGGGTTTTACACAGTTCAGTCCAGTTTCTCTCGTGTGCCGCTCGTTTCGCAGCAGCCGCCCCTTTCGATCACCCTCTATAGTTGTTGCAAAAACTAAATCAAATGCAAAATGATATAAACCTATCTAATAGTGTGCTCTCTCTCCAAAAAAATAATAGTCGTAATGATAATAATAAGTGTAATAATAAAAAGAAAGAATTCGGAAGTTGAGAGCATTGTACGTGTTTGTGTTCTTTTTTTTGTGTATGTGTGAGAGGGATGTATGCAATACAACATGCATGCTTCTTATCATCTCTTCAGATGAAGAAATCAATTTCTGTGTCTGTGAATGTGTATAGGTGTGTTTGGGGGCGCACTCTTTCTGGCTATTATCTTAAACTTGGCAGCATTTAACAAACAAATATATTACTACTTACTACAACTAATAATAATAATAATAATATTGATTCACAAATAGAAAAATATAATTGGTGAAAATATTGCATGCACCTTCTTCTTTCTTCTCTCCACTTACTACTTTTTTCTTCACCTGCGCATTTCGTTTGCATCTCGATCATCTTCATCGATTCGCATGTTTTCAACTACTTTTCTTTTGCTTCTTGCATCGATCGATGCGAGATGATCGAGTTTCAACTTAATATTACATAGATAAAACTAATATGATAACAAAAAAAAGAGACTAAAAATAAAACAAAAAAGAAAAACACTATTCAAAAAATAAATCAATTCTTCTTTCTGCGTGCTCAATCTATCAATCAATCAATCGTCTAATCAATGAATTACATTAATTTTGGTGTGTACGATTCGGTGTATTTGATGCGGGGACAAAAAGGGTTGTTTTGGGGGCATATAGGTGGCCCCAAATTGGGACCGGATGTGGGGGTGGTGAATATAGGGCACGGCACATGGCGTCTCAAAGTTGGCGGCTCTCGATTGGTACCACAACCAACCAACAAACAAGAAGAACTCGCCAACTAGTTTCTCAATCAATTAATAATAGTTCAATATATTTATATATATATAGTAGGTATAGTAGAAAAATTATTTGATATTCTTGTTGATTTCCGTTTTCTCAGCTTCCTTTTAGATCATCCTTGTATCATCTTAAGTTAATAATTAACATCAATTACTTGATTGATAATAGTTATGATGATTTTTTTGTATGTTTAGCGCCTATAATATTTTTCCATCATTAAATTTAACATTGAGAAGTTACAAAGAACTACTTCGGTTGAAAAACGCGGGTTTTTCGTTTCGCTTCTTGTATTTCAAGGGGGGCTGAAGATTTGGGGGTTCGGGGGGGTGACTAGGGGTAGCTAACAACGCGGCTTTTTAATTATTCCCGCCAAAAAACAACAACGCGCTATCTATGTAATGCTACGGACATTCACAACACCATACACTCATATTAAAATATAGATATTTATATATAATAATATATCATTCAATTATGTAAGCTTTTGTTGTTTCATTACACTTTTTCGTGTCCGTTCAAACGTTTGGAAACAAGAGTTCAATCAACAATTCGGCGCCCAAAAAATGTACACTGTTCGTTCGTTTATGTTTTTGGTCGACGATTTTTGGAAAGCATGGGCATATTCTCGATGTTCCAAAGTTTGTTTGCATCAATAAAAAATCTTTCGTCAAATTCGTACAAATCTTAGTTAAAAATATCAACGTTACAAAAACCTATCGCTTACAAAACGTGTCCTGACAACAACAAAAAAGATCGGATGGTTGGTTTGCGCCGGTCTTAATTTCGTTCGTTGGTGCGGGGTTTGGGAAGGAAGTTATTTAAACAATTTCCACCAAAATGTACAAAGAGCGCGTTTGCGTAGCCTCCGTGGACGGGCAAATGGCAGCAACATCGCGCGCCCATCCGCATATTAAAAATGCATCAACAAAAAGGTGTGCGGACTTTTTTGGCGGAGGTGCCGGCCAAATGCCCGACCAAGAGACGCACCCTGAACGTGCGCGCATCATCCGCATCATCACCACCAACAAGACGCTACCGTCCGGGTCCGCCGTGCGTCGTGGGGAAGAAGGTAAACCATAGAACACAAGTAGCGAAAGAAGAATACGTGAAACAATGAGAAAGTAATACAATACCCAAAATTGGCTTGCGCGTTTTGGTGGGCGCGCGCGCCGCGTTCGCCACTCTCACACCTTCGCGTGGTGCGGTCGCTTCAGCAGGACGGCGCTCCTCGCGCGTGCCTACAGCCCAATCGGGGGCACCTGCACGTAGCGGTAGATGTAGAGGCGGTAGTCCTTGCTGGCGAGCACCACGGACCCGTCGTCCATCAGCGCCACGTCGAAGCACTGTGCGTGCTTCACCTTGCTCTCCAGCGCCGAGACGAGCTGGCCATCCTGCGTGAAGATGGTCAGATTGAAGTTGTTGTGGTTGTCGGCGATGAGGATCTCGCCGGAGCCGTTGATGCCGACGCCGATCGGATAGTTGGTAATGCCCTCGCCGCCGATCTGCCGCAGGAAGATGCCCTCGTAGCTGAACACCTTGACGCAGTGGGCGCGATTGTCGCTGATGAAGATCTCCTGCTTGTCGTTGACGACGACGCCGTTGGGGAACTCCAGGTGCTTGGAGCAGCCGAACTTCTGCAGCACGGTGCCCGACTGATCGAAGATGATGACGCGCATCACCTTGCACTCGACGACGACGATGCGTCCCTTGTTGTCCACGGTGACGCCGCGCGGATGCTGCAGGATGTTCGCGCCGAATTTGCGCACAAACTGCCCGTACTGATTGTAGATCTGGATCTGGTGCGTGGGGGACCGCTCGGTGACGATGATGTCGCCTGAGGTGCGCACGACAGCGACACGATTCGGATAGAGTAGTTGACCATCGCGTTTACCGCACTCGCCGAATTGGAACTTGAAGCGACCCTCCTTGTCGAAGATCTGAATACGATGGTTGTTCGTGTCTGCAACAATGATGTCGTTCTGTGCATTGACAGCAACCCCACTTGGCTCAGTGAACTGTCCTTCAGTGACACCGAACTCTCCAAATTTGCAGTGGTAGATCATCTTCTGACGCTTGATCTGCGACTTCGGAGGGAAGATGGTCGCTGACATCAGCTTACTGGTGATATCAAAGTCACCACTATTCACGCCTGTGCTCAGATAAGGTTCATTGACCGTATTCTGGAAGATATTCTCGGTACCACCATTTGACCACTTCTCGTACGAGTTGATCCCGTTGAGGTTCATGTCGCTGACGGTCGTCGAGAAGAGCCCGAGGCTGTGGGCGCTGCTGAAGCGCTTCGTGATAATGTTGTTCTCAAAGGGTGAGGTGGACTGACTGGAGCTTGAGATCGAGAAGGGGCAATGGATACCACCGTTCAAACTACCCGAACTGCCATTGACGCTACTTCCGCTCGAGCTGGACCCACCACCACCTCCTCCGTTGCTTCCTCCACCGCAACCTCCTCCGGTTGGACGCGCAATTGGAGGCTGCTTGCTCGGTCCGACCACAGGTTCAGAATTGCTGCGGACGTACCCGAAGGTGTTGCGGACACCAACCTGAATCGCCTGGTAGTTCGACACGAACTCCAAGTCGCCACCTGAAGGTACCCCTTGATCGGCATTGAAGCTGAGCAGACTTTGCAATTTTGTATCTAAGAGTTTGCGGCACATGATGATCTCAACGACACTCGCGCACTTGTTTAGCTTATCAACGAACTCGCACGTTTTGTAAATATTGTCCACGGTTTCCTGACCTTTCTGTGTAGCAACACCCAGAGACATGTGCTTCGCGGAGTAGACACTCTCGAGTTCCTTCAGCAACTCTTGCTTACGTTCGTCCAGCATCGAGCGGTAGAACTGGAAGGTTTCGTTGATCTCGTTCTGAGCCTTATGGTACTGCACCTGAAGACGACTGGACGCATGTTCCAGATTCTTCATCACATTCTTGATATCTGTCGCCTTGGTCTTCGCCTCTTGGATAAGGTGCGAAATGGCTTCGATCTGTTTAGGTGCTGTGTCGTTGATGTGTTCGCACTCGTGCATCGAAGCTGGATGTTCCAAGGTGATGCAGTCCTTGCAGATTGGAACAGCACAGGTACGACAATAGTACTTCAGTACTTCACTCTTATGCTTCGGACAGAACATGGTCTTCTCGGGGTTGTTGCCGATGTTGTTCGCGAACGCGGTGTTGTTCGTCGTCCCGTTCGACAAGCTGTTGTTCTTGTGTTGCTGCTGTTGCTGCTGCTGGGAGGGTGGCTGCTGTGGGCCCTGAGGCGTATTTGATTCGTCCTTAAGGTCGAGGTTGAGGACGCGATGGCCCTCGAAGCAGTGCATGAATTGGTGCGCCATCACGCAGTTGGAGCACAGATAGTTGGCACAGTCGAAGCAGCGCGCGATCGCGTCAAGCTTCTTCTTCTTGCAGCCGGTGCAGCGCACCGCTGGCGAGATGTCCAGTGGCTCGGTGGCGCCGAGCAGAATGTTGCTGAGGATGCCCTCGATCGAGTCGATCTGACAGCGCGGGCACGTGAACTTGTTCTTCTCGTAGCAGCTTCTGCAGATCGTGTGGTAACACGTGCTCAGTACGTTCGTCTCGCTCGGCGAGGTCGTATCGTGGCAGTTGAGACACTGCAGGCTGCCGCCGATGCCGCCGCCGCCGTCACCAACGATGCCGATGACGCTGTTCACTTCGTGGTCTCGTTCTGCTGAATCGCTCACGGGTGGCGAGGATCCGCTAACCGTCAACGGGGAGTCGGCCAACGACGAGAGCGACAAGTAGTCGGCGTGATCGCCGAATGATCCAATTGAATTTGCACGTGGTAGTGATTCAATAGATGGGGTCGGTGATGCCATTTTTCAATTAACCGTCATCCCTGTAAACAACAAATGAGCCATACGTCAGCAATTGGGTCTTCTTCAATCCGGGCAACTAGAGCAGCAGCTACAGTGGCCGAAGCTAGGACAACAACCAGGAGTACAACAACCAACATCACCACCAGCACCAAAAAGCCATGCACAAAGCCAAGCTACTTATAACTTAAAAATGAAATGAATCGTTGAACATGAAGTTGAACAACTCCAGATGATCGCCTAAGAGTTTTTGAACAAACACCTGCACCTTCTGCTTCCCAGATCTGGAAACTGTAATATTCTAATTCCTTCTGGGTTCCCAGGTCTCTGATCTATAAGTACATAGAGACAGTAGAAATAGAACAGATCATCTCTTATGCAGAAGACCTTCACCTACTGACTCTTTCTTTCTACTTCCAGAAGATCTTGGAGCTAGTAAATCTTTTTGGTACCAAGTTTATGAAGGCATAGGGCTGTCCGAAGGTGCATGTACCAACAGTAGGTCCAGGTCTTCCTGAAACCTGAAGTACACTTCCATCCAGGTCCAAAAGTGAGCACCTTAGCTCTAAACCATGAAACAGTAGATTAGATACCCTACCGAGGTCTGGAGGCAGGCTGTTTACTCAGGTCTGACTCCAGACCCACAGAGTATATCACCCACTCTGGTTGGTACCCTTCAAGAGCAGATCTAGAAGTCTGTAGATCAGATGTATCCAACAGACCTATGACGTTAAATTTCCAGTTCCATGAACACCAGAACACCTCCAAATACCAATTCAAGTTGCTACTCTTCTGCTACAGCTTCCAATAACAGGTCCCTCTTCAATGCTGGCTTAAGGTTCAAGCCTTTTAACTTTGTGTTTAGTTTTGCTATTTTCCTCTTCTTTCTCTTCTGCTTTTACTTCAGTTTAGCAGGAACCCATCTGGTGGTATCCTCTTATTGGTCTTCCGATAAAGATACCAACCGTTATCAGTTACCTAGGTCCTAGACCTTTATCAACTTCTTGAAAAGCCAAATGACACCTCATAGTACCACCAAATAGATTAACCCTGTAAATCAAAAAACGGAATCATCCAGATTTATACAGTTTAGAAAGAATCCCAACGGAAAGTTTCCCGAAAGCGTCTAGACATTGTTGATAAACGATCAAACCCCAAAATGCAAATCGACGCAGTGTGCGACGCGCTAACCGACGAAGACCAGGCGGCAGGGGATGCATCCTCGCCTGTCAATTTCGCCCCCTGCCTCCAGAGCTTGGGGGCCGCGCATTCGTGAATGTGTGTGCCAGCCGCCACCGACTCTTGCATAGCGTCTGCATGAGACTGTATTGGTTCAGCAGACAGTTGGAAACGACGACGACGATGGTGGCGGCGGCGGCGACGATCGATGGTGCACACGCCGACCGAAATGGAGGGACTCGCATGCGTTTCCATAGAAACTCGCGCGTGAGGGCTGCAACCCCAACGTGAATTATTGCTGCAACAAGGTGGCCCGACGCCCTCGCACCACCATCACCCACCCCCGCCAGTCTGCAAATACATGCACAACCCGCTGTCGTTGGCATCCTCCATCCCGTTACCACCACCACCACCGATGCCACTGCCACCGCCGCCGCCGGAGATACAATGGGATAGCTGGGGGAGAATGCTGCGTGCACCCCGGACACGTGTTCGAATCACCATCCCGACGAACACGCTGTATGCGCCGCCTCCGGCAGCCTCTTTGTTTCCGATCGGCCGGCCAGAGTTCGTTGGCATTGCGGCGGCAGTGGTGGCGGCAACGGCGGCGGCTGCATACACAAAACAAAGAAAACGTTCAACCTGTTGCCACGAGAGGGTGAGACCGGTGCCAGCAATAAGCAATAATCCGATGCACCCTAGGACCATTCAACCAACCCAACCAGGCTGAAGCAGCCTGAAGCGTGTTGCAATTCGCAGCGCGTATATGATTATCGGGAGCGGCTCCTCGTTGTTGATTTCCTGCAGTATCGTCGTCCGATGACTGTTGGACTGTTGGTTGGGCTACAGAGCCATTGACCTCACCCGCCGCACGCACAACGCACAATTAAAGGATTAACGTGTGCCAAACTCCTCCTCCTCTTCATATCACGGGGGGAATTTCGCGATTACGCATTTTCGATTTAGATGCCATCCAGGGAACACATGCCGTTTGCACAGATGCAGATGCACGTACACCCGGTGGTGCCCTACCATGTGGACCCTGAGGAGGCGCGCGCGCGTACACACAAAGAGTTGTTGGTCGCCATATGCAAACGAACGGCGCAAATGTTGATTTGAATTTAAATCAAAACGCATGTGCTCGTCCATGAATGATGATGCATATGCAAACGATGCTTGTGCTTCCAGTTGTCGTACCAACTCGAGGGGAGATGCTCTTCATGCTCGAGTTCAACTCGTGTGCGCCTCTTTTTTTCTTGTTGCTTCGGTCGCTCGCTTTCAAAGGAATGGAATTTATTAAATAAAAACGACGTTGTATGTATTTCCCGCGCGCTCGAGCTTTTATTTTTCTTTCCAATAGCATCGGGTTATGCGATCTACCATTAGTGGAAAGTTTCCAGAGTGTTCGATTCAGGTAACCAACTTTTCATGGAATGGGTTGTTCAATTGAAATTCAATATTTTAGCTTATAACTTTCAACAACTTCAAATACTGAATCAGAAATTGTAGAATCATAATGCAAGACCATTTTGATGATGGACACCATCTTCATAGAGGTTGCCCTCAGATGACCATGGAGAAGGTTTCCAAGGTGTCTGAAGAAAGCCCAGACAAATGGGATTAGAAATTTTACGCTAAATACTATTAGAAAAGTTGAGATAAGCTCTTGGAATCCTTTTGGTCTTTGTTGGTCCACATGGAAATGCTTCAAGTATGGGACCACTACCCACAACCAAAAAATTACCATGCTGCTTCCGAATTGAATTTTTGGAAAAACGATACTTACAAACAATGTGAATTTGATTCAAGACTAGAAGATGACTTCTGCACACGTGAAGAAGTGGAAAACAATGATTTAATTGCACAACACGACAATTGGACTACAAACACGAGGTTAGAAACAATCACAAAACACGACCAATACAAACACACCTGGGTAGTACGTTGATATTCAAAGTTTTTCACAAGAATTTTTCCCAACAAGAAATGGAAAAACGTGGAAAACCGTAACGAACTTTGATGCTATCGTTCGTGGTTCTTGGGCGAAACGCGCGCGCACCGCTCCCAACTCATCGCTACTACTTCAGCGCGATTCTGAAACTGAGGTGGAATAAAAGGGCGCTTG
The DNA here is from genome assembly GCA_030264555.1 of Aleochara sp. GC000083. Lineage (NCBI taxonomy): Eukaryota > Metazoa > Arthropoda > Insecta > Coleoptera > Staphylinidae > Aleochara > Aleochara sp. GC000083. Next base: position 26,860 of record JARJDZ010010410.1, read on the forward strand.
TCGGTTGCCCCCAGTCGGCTGAGCGCTTGCTCCCTTCTTGCAGTGGGGCCAGCAACCACCACGAAGAGACCACCCCATATCGATAAGATGATGCGCGCCTGTGTGGAACGAAATTTTTCGGCAGCTGTTTGAGGGCTGCTGGCTGGCACGTAGCGCCGCCGCCGAAGCGCCCAACAAGAAAGAGAAGGACCACATCCGAGGGTGAGAGTGAATACACCCCTCTGGTTTCATACAACGAAGACCCAGAGGGGTTGGTTGGTTGGTAGCTGCTGGTTCCATCGAGAAGCAGCAACCAAAAGCTTGCAACTGCATCCAAACGGATCTCCACAGTGACAAAGAACTTTGTGCCTGCTGAACCTGTCATTGCGCGGTAATAATTGATGTAATTAAATCCATCCTGCAGCAGTATGAGTATCTTCCGACCAGCTCATTGCATGATGAGTACCAGCATCTCTGAGAAAGATGCTGGTAGCTGAGCACGAGGAGATTCTCGAAGCTTTATAATTAAATGCCCGCATTGGGCTTCAAAAACAAGTGAATTCGAGTGGGGTCTTCGCACCGGGAATAATGAACGTCATGTCGGGTTCCCTGCGAGTATCACATTTCGGTTAACGTGACAATGAATCAAGCGAAAACAGACAAAAAGAATGGTGAATCGTGGAATTTTCCATGGGCGATACAAGAAGAGAGGTTCATACACAATGAATTGATGAATATTTAAAGCCCGTTAACCTTAGCACTTTATTTCGGGCTGGTTAGTTACTTCTTGTCAGATGCACGACGACGATTGTCTGGATGAGGAGATCTTCTGCATGCGAGGAAGAGGTGTACGCATCCGAAATTCGCCTTTTTACGATTCCAGGGAGCGCACGCACATAAAATGTCCAACTTGACGTCCGGAATGGAATGGAATTCTCTGCGTTCACTCATCCACTTTCCACTCCTCGTCTTCGGCCGAGGTCTCATCCGCGCATACCTGGCCCGCGTAAGAAATGATAGGCACGTTTAATACCCACAAAAAATAGAACACAAAAAAGCAATGTCTGTCGAAACTGGTATCCCAAGAGATGAATTCTCTACCTGGTTTAATACCTTGCCCATGAAGAAGGCCCTACGAGAGGAAACTTGTCTGGAGACCCTCTTCTTGGTAGTCGTCTTCAGACGGCGACAAACTATGAAATCAAAGTGCGTTCTTTTCCTCTTTTCCTCGTTTCCCTCAAGGCCCAAAGACCCTATCGGATATCGTGTGGTCTTCTCTGTGCACCTTAATTGCACATTAATTTTTCACTTCTTCAATTATGGGTGATGGTGCCGTGGGAAGCGTTTTGTTTCAAGCTTTCAGCGGGCGCTTCCGATTCTTCGGAGGTGTTAATCACACGCACGCTTGTATTGTACGAAATGTGGGGCTTTTGTGACGGTTTCGTGCGTGCCGGACGATAAAAAATTTAATGAATCATTGCCTCAATTGCGCGCTTTTTACGTGAGACCATCGACCGCTTGCGCATGAAAGCTTTCAGCTTTCCATTTTCCCTTTTTGCGCATTGCAGACCTGACGATACAAAACCTCTAGCTTTGGGCGGAAAAGCTTCCGCAACCTTCGGAAACCAAGGATAGTGAATCTTGCGGGTATTAATCACAATTTTTTCATGCATGAATTACCCATTGGTTGGAAATAGTCAAAATGTGTTTGTATGTAATGCGCGACATTTTATGGGGCAATAAACAGCAAGAACTTGTAAATTTGTGATTGCTACCAGAGCATGCACACATTGTTTCCTGTTTTTTGATACCTTCAGGGCGTCATCGAGTCCAGGTGCGACCATGCAAGCGACCAGCACCAGCAAGAACAACAACGGCAACAAATTACAAAACACAAAGAGCTGTTGTTGGACTGAGATGGCCGGAGTTGATGGGAGGGTGCAGCCGGTTTAATTAATTTCCCAACCGTTTTCCACACACGCACGCACGCGGACGTGGACAAACGGCGAAATCGACTGGGAAGATTGAATGCAATCAGCGATGCGTGACCGCCAGCCAAAGCCGAAGAGGACTTTGGTTGCTGGTGCGGCATGCCGGTTCTTTGTTTCAGCCGGCCGGTCGGGCCATCATCCAGACAACAGATAGACGGATGGAATGAGCGAGAATAACTCAAGCACAACAAAGTCAACGGAAGTCGGACTTGAGAAGTTTCCGGCTGCGCGCTACCAGAAAGAGCAAACGTGCTTGATGTCAAAGACGACGCTCTCCCTACGCTTTTCCAACAACAAGACTGGACGCGTTGAAAACAATATGGTCTCAATCTCCAAATGAAGCATGGAAAAATCACCCGAAATGAATGAACGCAACCACCAGAAGATTCATATGCTTGAAACGTGCGTTTTGAATGGACAAATTTGCACTTTCACTTTGGAAAGTTAGCGCGTACAACGAAATCCCGTCTCGTCCAGAGACACCCGCCTGCAATCTCTTCAGCATCGTTTTCGTACACACCACAAAACACACGAAAAGATTACATCATGCTCTTTTGCGCGCGCGAGCAAAATACGCCCGCAAGGCACGAACCGACGACGAAGCCTGTTGTTGTTCTTGTTACATATTTGACTCGTTTTGTTCGTTTACACGTGCAGGAACAATGGACGATGATGATGATGGCGACACGAAGAGATTTCATACGGAGAAGGTTTGGAAAATCGCTTTGAATATCGTTTTTCGAACGCAGCCCAGTTTTCAAATGTTGCAACAAATGCACGCGATTACTCATCATCATCAACGTAAAATCATCATCAGATTCATTGTTCGTGGACACAGCTGTTTGTCGACCACGTCGTCGTTGGAGGAGATTACATAAGAACGAAGCGTGTGCTTCAACCGCATAACACGAATTAAAGTGAAAGTGGTACATCTACCTTGATCCGAAGAAGCCTACCAGCTTGAAGTCAGCCAGCCACACAAAGAAGCAACAAGACACGGCTCGATGTTGAAGTCGACTCCGATGAAGACGACGAAGACGAAGAAGTATGGAGGTAATCGTTATTGCATAAGGCAACAATCTATTTTCATCTAATATCTAATAATTTGAACAACTTCACTTTTAGGTCCAAGACATCAGCATCCCAAAAACAATTCCATCCATTCCTACAGTTTGATATCCTCCCAGAAGATAATTCTTGTGAATGAAACGTAAAACTTCACCAAAGACTACTTTACATGAGTGTTCCTGCCTCCCACATGCTTCAATTTCGTCTGCATTGGAGAGCTGACATATGCACACATGTCCCATCAACTTGGTAGGCTTCCACACTCAAGACACTTCTTCAGGCTTCCGGTGTCCAAATACTTCATTTCGCTTCCAGAAAGGAAAAGTATCAATTTACCAGCTTCGTTTTCGATTACCTACTTGCACCGCATATGATTAGCTCACTGAACGACAAATACCTCCTCCATCGTCATTTGGCGTTCAGTGTGAGTGGCTGAGGAGGCAAAAAAAAAGAGACGAAGACCGCAAAGCAACAGCAGCAAAAAAGAGTGTCCTTGATCGCTTTCGCGCGCTACGTCCTACTTCACCAGAAGCAGTTGAGTAACAAGCTAGCATAACGTTTCTGATTAGGTTGCAATCGAATGAAAGTAAAAGAAAATGATGAGGTTTGGTCTGGTAGCGTGAAGGTTTCTGCATTTTGCAGTTGAATTAGTTCCGCATCGAGACCCTCAAATGAAGAATCAGACCTGAGGAGGAAAAATTTATTGATGACTCTGCTTTTCAAATTTTACAATTATTGAGTGGTTCGTTCAAAGACGTCGTTTGCATTTGCAGTGCCCAAATTTGAATGAGTCCAATAAAATGCCATACCATCATAATGGGTGTCTCAAGAAGCTGACATGGTAACTTGAGCGAAATGTGTGGCCCCGTCTGGTCGGGTGGTTTAAAGACAAAAACCGAAGGGTTCTTCAAAAGTCTTCAGAAACATGGGATGACATGAAGTGGGTTTTATAAAATTTTCCAAGGTTTTGTTTACTCTTCAAAGAATCTGTCCTATGTATACATATTTATAGAAGGATTGTTTGAAATTTGATGACAAAAAGAATTTAGTTTGAAATTTCTATTCCTAAGAAGTCTGATGGCTGAAGTATCCGAAGAACCATTTACAAATTATTAGATTCATTACTGCAACTTAATGTTCCAATTGGAAGATGTTTTATCCAAAAACTGATCTTGTCACTCGTCTAACATGGAGGAAGATTAATGAAGCGTTTTGATATTCGTTTCCTCCAGATGTCCAATGATAACGCAATGTGGGAACCAAAAAGAAGTTACGACAAGAAACACATCATTTATTTTCGTTGTCATTGTCACTACTTACATCACGCTCAAAACGAGAATCAATTGTGGATTGGTGAAAAACCCTGCCTGCTTCGACGACAAACAAAGAAGTTGCAATCGAATAGATTATTTTGACATTTACAAGTAATTGTTGGCCGAGCAGCAAAACGAATACAAGGTTTCTTTCCTCGTCATGGTGAGAGGTGCACACTCTCAGGCTTGGAAAAGAAAGATGGCAAAATCATGCATTGAAGAAAAACGCCTGCCTCACACCTGACACGTTTATAAATGGGAAATTTGGAATGTCGAAAGAATTGGGACGAAATGAAAACTCATCGGGTACCTGAACGGTTAAAACTTTGGAAAACGACCGCAAACAATACCCAAAAAGCAATCCCTCGAAGAATAAAGTGACCGACACCCATGATGATGGCTTCCATTGTGTATGGCTGTCTGCTTTTTAAACAACGTTGCGGTTGCCATTTGAAATGCTGCACAATATTGGAAAGGGCAGACTGCAAAGAACGAGGAATGACTCACGGTATTTTATGAGATGCTGGCCGCGAAAATTGCAAAACAGCAAAATCGATGCCAATATTTCAATGGGTCGAAGAGAATTTGCTCGGAGGTTATTCAAAAATATGTTGCATGTCATGGGACCTCACAATCCAATCGAAAATTTGTACTGGTTTTATTTTAGGACTGATCTTGTCACTTTGGAGTTGGCATGGATGAGATATGTGCGAATTCCGTCAAGTCGAGCAATATTTTTATCGACGAGAGATCGATGATGCGAACATGCCGCGTGGAATAAAGAATGATGGCCGGCTGGTGACCGATTCGAAAATTTGGACGCGATGCCAAATAGAGAACAATAAATTTGCTAATAGCACCAAGTTGCGTTTTGCATACGAATTCTTCAAGGGCATTGATTACGTCAACGCTTGTTACAGTTTTTCGTCAACTATTTTGGCGGTTGCACAACGTCCAATATCAACATTCAATTTTTTATTACTTCACCCGCTGAGTACGTTTTTCAACATTGCAAATCAGCAGCTTGCTTCAACCATTACGAGCAGTCTTGCACTTTCTGGGGTTTATTGCACATAATTCCGCCCAACTTTGTAATCTCTTAAGAAATTTGTAGTATTCCAGGTCATAAATGTCGCTAATAAATTAACTTTTCAGCTTAGGCCACATTAACGTATACAAATGTAAGCTCGAGGTTTTTATGGTGCTGAAAGAAGTTCGCGAAGCATTTGCAAATGCGAATTATCATCAGTTAAAAATCATGCTTGCTATAAATGTTTGGATGCACCTAAATAGTTCATGCTCATTTCTATTATCAGCTGTACTCACATTATGATTTGGTTTGGTGGCAAATATTATGCAAGCAGGATGGGACGATCGCTTATAACGAGCAGGCGCAATTCAAGAAGAGTGTTTAATTACCTGAAACAATAAGAAACAATTAATTGGAGCCACATCAAATGTTACATAAAAACAACACTGGAGGCAATAACAACAACAAAAACAATGATGATGATGGAAAGTTGACTAGAGCAGGGGTTCTCAATCCGTTTGCAAATTTACAAAATACTGCGGGTATTGTCGTCAACTTTCTTGGATATAATGATCATAATTACTTAATCTTTTGTGTATTATCTCTGGATCGGAAATCCAATCCGAATAATTCAGACCATAATTTTTAGGTAATTTAATGTACTTTCGATTGACGTTTAGACATTTGCAAAATTCCATCTAGAAATGCTATTGGTATTTTCGTCAATTCATCCTAAAATGATCATTTTCAACTCACGTTTTCCTATTTAAATGTTGTCTATTTTCTGATAACTATTTCTCCATAACTAGAGGACCTATAAAAATGATTAAAACATCATTTTATTGCAAATTTAATGTACTTTCAAATGCCGTTTACAGATTTGCAAAATTCCGTCGAGAAATGCTATTGGTATTGTCGTCAATTTCTATTAGACATATTGATCAGGATTACTTAAAACTTCAGGAATTATCACGGAACTGGAAGTCCAATTCCAATAATTCAAAGCTTATTTTATAGGTAATTTAATGTACTTTCGATTGACGTTTAGACATTTGCAAAATTCCATCTAGAAATGCTATTGGTATTGATGTCAATTCAGCCTAAAATGCTCATTTTTAACACTGTCCACTTCCATGTTCTGATAGCTATTTCTCAATAACTGAAGGTCCTATAAAAATAATTCAGGCACCATTTTATTGCAAATTTAATGTACTTTCAAATGCAGTATGGAAATTTACAAAATTCTGCCGGGAAATGCTATTGGCATTGTCGTCAATCCAGTCTAAAATGATATTAGAAGTGAAAACTTCTTTAGATAGCTAAATGCCACGCCCAGTCATTTCACTCAAAATATGTTAAGCATTTTAGTGTAATTAATTTAAATTCCAAATTTGGTGGAAATCGGCCGAGCCGTTTGCGAGAAAATCGCGTTTGAACTAAGGTAAATCAATTATTATTACTTAAAAATTAATAATTTATGAACAATTTGATTCCCGATATTGCAAATTTTTAAATATGTCCATGAATATATAATAAACAATCCCTGAAAATTTGAATGCAATCGGATCATTAGTTTCGGAGATATTGATGAAAATGTGAGAATAGAACTTGTTCGTTTCGAATGACTTTGATTCCCCCATTCCACAAAAAAGTGTTGCGCAATATTTGGTTTAACCCTTTAACGAAGGAATGCGGCGATGAATAGAATATTGATACAGTAACAAGTACACAAACTGCAAAGTAAATAGAGAACAATGGGATCGGAATGCGAGGAATGCAACCGCAGCGCACTGCACGAGGGTCGAATATAATGGAAAGAATAAATAACAGCTGCGTTACTTCACATAATGTATTCCTATGGGAAATGTTTTTTCATCATATCTCAAGAACTATTTGACCGATTTTGATGATTCAAAAAGCATTTTAAAGGGCATGATTTAAGCTTTCACTTAAACAATCTATTTTTGCGTGGTAATTCTAAAAACAAATTGTATTTCGTGTAGTTTTCACTTGTATCGTGTGATGTTAAGCACACACCGTGTATTTTTTTTAATTAAAGTTTGATTTGTAAATGTAAATAAATTAATGAATTAACAAAATTCCAGTATGCGTGATACTACAGATAGATGGCGCTTCACAAAAATGATATTTTAAATTGGCGGCGAAAAAAGTTTGTAGTTTTAAAACATTTATGCAAAAATTGTTTTTGTCTAATGTTTTCGTCTAATGTAGTTAAGTTGGATATATAAATGGTTTTAATGCTAAAGGAACAGATTTGAAGATGTTTTCTTCATTTTTCTTCATTTTCAATTAAAGTTTGATTTATAAATATTAACAAATTAATAAATTAATAACATATGAGAGCTTTTGCAGAAAGATTTAAAAAGTGATTATCGATTCACAAAAGATCGCACTTTAAATTGGTTATGAAAACAGATTGTAATTTCAAAAGACTTTTGCAAAGATTATTTATTATTAGAATTGCATTAACCAAATCGAAAAACAAACTCGTTTAAATCAAGTTATCATGTATATAAAACATCTTATCATTTAATAAATTATATAAGGGCCAACTAAAAAATGTTCTTTAATATTAGAACAGATTTGAAAATGTTATGAATGTCTTCATTATTCTTCGGATTTAATTAAACTTTAATTTGTAAATGTAAACAAAGTAATAAATTAAAAAATTATATAAGAGTACGATATACTGCGGAAAGATGGAGCTAGTATCAGTTCAAAAAAAGATGTCATTTTAAATTGGCGGCTAAAAAAGTTTGTTGTTCGAAAAGTTATTTGCAAACATTTTTTATTATTAGACTTGCATTAATCAAATTGGAAAACAAACACGTTAAATGTACTTACGCAGTATGTACTGGTATTAATGGCAGAGTCATTACTGTAGCTTGATAATGTTACGGACCAGTTTTTTTCTCAACTCGACGTCCTTTAAACGAAATGTGTGTGTACTCGACATAATAAATGCAAACATCGCTTGCCAAAGAGGGCAACTACAATGCGACGACAACGCAAACTCGTCATACTACATCGTTGCGATTCGATTCAATTAGTTGTCGATTATAATCACGTAATTACGCTTAAATAATTTTTAGATTACACACACAAGATGGACGAACACTAACTACCAAGCATCGAATTTTATCAAGGGAACTGACTATAATAACGATCATAATTTTGGTGAGCGCCTTAAATCGCTGTTTGGAAGCTGTTGGCAATTGTTGGATGTTGGATGGTTGGCTACAAATGTTTTCAACAAGTTGAAAGTTTGAATGCTGGACGCGTTCGAGCAGAAAGCAATAATAGCAAATATGTATGTATGTACATGAAATGAAGGCAGAGAGAGATCTGTGGCGAAGATTGCGCATGCAGTCACTTGCTGGACGAATTGTTGTTACTCTTGAATGGTCCTTTTAAAGCAACTTGTACGACGCAATTAAGTAGAAATTATACGTACACGGCTGGCGCTTTTTTCGAGACGCCATTCATAATGGGGCGCACTAATTGAAAGCAATTTTTGAGGACGTGCATTTGACGACTGTTATTTTGGCATTCTTTGGCGTTACAATCGTGCCGTGGAATTCGTAGGCGATATACACGTGCATTCGGCTCGTTACGCGTTCGAATAGTAACAGTAAAATACTATTTCGAGTTGAAAAATTCAATTAGTTTTACGTGCCACTTTGTTCAAGTGGAATTGTTGTTATTTCACGGAAAATTTCACATGTGCGAACCAAAACTATTTCAAATCCTATTGCGTAGATATTTAGCAATCTATAGATTGATTTGTTTGATAGATATGATTGTAATTTAATTACTTTTAAGTTACAGAAGTATGTAATCTAGTACTTACTCTTGTTAATGGTAGTGTAACTATATAGTTACTACTAAATTTGAATATTATTCACTTGCCAAAAAGTGACGTATTTTATTCTATTTGTGGGAGAAATTAATAACTTTTATTTCACCAAAGACTAAAATGGATGACAACTCACAAAATAAAAGGCTTTGGTTATTGAGATTTCAAATATTTAACAAATTTAAATGGTCCAAAATTGTGATAACTTACTTGTGATTTTTGTCATGTTATATCAGAAATTGTAGTAAGAATTTTGGATTTTGTTGCTTTTTGAACCACTGAAGCAACTTTTCTCTAGTAAGATATGTTAGATAATTGTGAAATGTTATTGTAAAATTAGTGTATCACTTCTTTATAATTTTGCATTTTTCTCACTTATAAAATAATCTGCCATTAATTTTGAGTAGTTGATTAGCACTTGAAAGGTATAAATATCAATCGTTAATTTTGGTTTGAAAGTTTTATCTTTTCACAATTCATTTTCAATACACTCTTGATTGTTTCACTTATATGACAATTTAATTCACTTACAAAAAGTCTAAAATGTTTTGAGGTTTTTTGTTTTTTTTTGTGAACAACTTTTACACTGCATAAAATTTCATTTAACGGTTATTCAAATATTTTTAACCATTTTCAAAAATTAAATAGCAAAACAGTTAAATTTCAAAAATACCCAATAATTATAATTACACATTAAAGAATCTCTCTGAATTGAATTTGTAATTGTCAATTCATATAAATAAATGTTTATTTTTCTAGAAATGTTGTTGCCTGTCGGTAATTTATCTTAAAAACTGCCAGCAACAGGTTTTTTATGCAAAAAGTAAAACTATTTGTTCAATTAGAAGTAATAATCAAAAATTTAATAGTAATTAATTATTAACTGTCACATCAATTTATTTAAATTATATTTATGTGAATTAATTTTCTAATAAATTACTTTAGTAATCATTGAATTTTTCATGACTGTGAATTGTTTCAAACTGTAACTGTTAAACTTATTAAACCATAAATATGCTAAATATCAAATATGACTTGGTGAAGACGAATTCTATTCGAGTCAAAATTTGATTTAAAAAAATTCTTGAACGCAATGAATAACATATAATAAAAGATGAATTATTTCTTGAAAATGTTGTGCTAAAATCCATTTCAGATTAACTGAAACAAACTATGTTCTAATGTTGTAAGTTTTTAGAAAAAGAAATGAAAATTAAATGACAACTAATTACCAAAATACAATAAGTCGAGAAAAATGCCAACAATTTATGTTATCAATTCTTTGGTCAACGCAAGAAATACAAATCAAAATGTCAATTAAAAACTAATATTGTGTTTAGTGAAATTACCTTCTATCATGGTAGAATTCATCAAAAATTAAAAAAAAAATTGATTGATTGATTTAACTATCAGTATAATTATTTCCACTCATTTCAAATGGATAACTATCAGAATAATTTGAATTGACATCGGTTCTTCTTATGAATTATCAGTCAAACCTTTCAAATCAAATCATTGTAAATTATTGACATCTGCATTAAATTTGTAATTGACTTAATAATTTGTCACCTGTCTACTTGTCGTTGGTCCTTCTCACTTTCAACAATCTCTCATTTGCAATTTCAATGTCTTTATTAGACATATCTTGTTACGAGTTCATATGATAACAAAGCAAGGAATTTCAGTACGTGTAAACAAATTTCATATCAACATTAAATATTTAATATATTTTTTTTAGATATAATTTTTATTTATGGTAACTTGACACGGATTTTCAAGTCCTCAAATCTGTTTTAATTTATGCGCATCGTATGAAAAGATTTCTAGCTTATTATTTCATAATTAATGAGATAAAATGTATTTCAGAAAGTAATTGTCGTTTGTAAAAGTTTTACTATGCATTAACCAAACAAATCTTGGACTTTCTCCTTTTAATAAAATTTGTTGACAACTAAATCAACCAGACAACAATTTCCAAATTTTAAACAATCACATATATCATATTTGTTTGTCCTGTGGAAAATTTTATGAAAATGGTTGTGATTATGAATTATGCGAGTGTTTAATGTCAATAAGTACAAGGCAAACATGCATTTTTTCGCAAACGTCGTCGAATTATAATTAATTACTGTTTACACGTATTTCGCACATAAAATTCGTGCGCAATAAACGAGCTCATTTACGGGCGAAATTCGAATAAAATTTTATTGCACACGTTCATCTCTGCAGAAATGTCCATCATTACAGCGTCATAATATCATTGTTGTCCCACTAAATATAAACCGCCATTGAATTGAATAGTATGCAACAATAAACAACAACGACGTTCGTCACGAAGATAATCCAATCGAATCCAATGCGTTAATATTGATTGATAGTAAACCCATTTCGATGAAATGTTTTCGAAAATAAGTGGGACACGGCGGCAATTTTAATTGTCGGCGAAAATAGCATCTCGATTACGTCCGAAGGCGATGGCAAAATAGTCCACGTGCGAATAAAAAAAGCGTTTGCAAATGTTTCGTGCATGTCGTTAAACGCAAATGATATCCACTCGTATACAATAGCTGCACAAATGTAATGTGCACAACTCGACGCGAACAACAAGTACTATTTGAATAACATAATTACGGCTCAATTCCTACCACATTGACGTCACATGGAATTAACACGTGGGGTATTTTCTACATGCTATTTTGTTTATATGGCTTGCATTAATTTCTTTTTGATAAGGCAGACAAGTGAAAGTATTCACATTTTTCGTATTAACATTTCAAGATTTTGTATGTAAATTTTTTGGGTAATGATGATTAAATGTGTTTGTCATGGAAAAGTTTTGGAATTTGTTAATTAAGATTTATTTTCAGGATTTTATTCTCTTGAAAATGAAAGGATTTATTTTTTAGAGAATGATAATGAATCTTAGAATGAATGTGTCAATTCAGGAATACGTAGCTGATATTATCAGATGTGAATTTTCAAATACAAAATTGTATATCAGAACTGTTTTTGAATTAGGAAACGCTTGAAATATGAATCGATCTCGATCGAAATATAATATAATACTTTTTAACAAGGTATTTATTTTGCTCTGACGAAACAACAAATTTAAAATTGTGATTCCTTTCTAGGATAATCCACAACCAAATTCAGAATTGATGGTTTAAAAAAATGCTGTAGTTTGGATGCATCCAGGAAGTTATCCTGACCGGATACTACCTTTTCTGTTTGTTATAATAATTACTTTTTGAATTGCAAAATCTTTATTTCTTAATAACAAGTCAGATAGATTGTTGAAAACTATTTTCCTCCCAAAACTTTTTGAATGGAAAACCTCTTAATTCTGATAAGTAAATGAGACAACTATCGAAAACTTCGTAAAGTTCATATTTCACTAGGATGAAATTGTTAAATTACCAGAATGATTGAAGATAATAGATAATTGTTGTAAATGAACAATAAATTATGTGATAATAAAAATAGAAGTTTCTTATGATTTGATTTAATAACTAAATCAAAGAATAATTTCACTAAAACTTACTAGTCCTCGAATATTTTTCACGTATAGTTCAGTTCAAGAAGAAGATTGTTGCAAGTTGTTAGTTTCCTTTGGAAGTATCAAATGAACAAAATATATGATAGATTTTATAATTTTAGAATATAAAAGTCCTTATTAGTCCTTATCTAAAGAAAGATTGATGATTTAAGATGTCTATTGAAACTTAAACCTCTATAATGAAATTTAATATGTTCAATAAAACTTTAACTTTTAGTTAATGACAAAATATAATGCTAATATTTTCTGAAAATGTTAACAAAAATGTAATATGATCTATAAGCCAACTTGGTTAGAAATGAGAGAAATGAATTCTTTATTTACTTGTGACTAAAATAAATGAGAACTTGGAAAATAAAATGTTGGTTACTATGGTTTCAAATATTTAAGGTTTGTCAAAAATGGTCATAACGTGCCAAATCATCCAAAATTCTTATGATTCATTGGTGATATTTGACCTCAGGCGTCACATTAGAAATTAGTGCAAAAATTGTTGCATTTTGTGGCTTCTTGGAAAAATTCTGGCAATTCTTTTTCGGTAAAATAAAATATCGTTTGTCAGACGTGTGCGTAATGTCGTAAATTCATGACGTTATAGCAGATTGTACGAATTATGTAATTACGGCAGTAATTTAGAGTTAAAACCGTGTTAGGAATGTGCAGAAATATTCTGGAAATGATTATAAATTTAACTAATTTCTGATTATTAGCATCGTAAACGAGTTTTAGCTTAGGACATAAATGTTTTTTTAGAGTACCAGAAAAAATCGATACATCCGGAATAAAATTTGCATTAAACAAATATTAAATTATAGGTAATTATTAGCAGTGCAGAAACAGGTTGCAAATTGATTGACGTTTCTTTTATTATAGGCGATATTGAGCGAGAATCCTTGAAAAGTAAGATTAGAGAATCTTCGAAAATGTTTAATTGAATCTGTAGTCAAATTATAATTGGTAAGGATTGATAATATTGGAATTTCCCTTATGAAACTTTAAGATTAATTGACACTAAATAAATATTAACACAAATATTTTCATTTTGCAAATTTATGTCTAAAAATCTTTTTTTAATAAATTAAACTTTCCTGAAAGTGAGTAAACTTAATGGAATGGCAAAATACTGATTACTGAATCATCAAATATTGTTAATATTAATTGATTGACTTTTCTTTTTATCAAAAGTGCAAAACGCAGTGAAAATTCTTGAAAAGCGAGATCAGAGAATGTTTGAGAAAAATTGACTGAACTTTTTGTTAGTCAAATTATAATAAAGACAGAATTGATAAGAGTGAAATTGTTGTATGAAAATTTAACACTGAATAACACCAAATGATTATTAACACTAATATTGATATCATACCAGGTTTACATGCCAAATGAAAATTGTAATCAAACTTTATCAAATGGCAATTAGTAAATTCAGCAACTAATTATTTAGTATTATTCATTCAATTGTTTGGAAACATCTACTATCCTTAATGATAATTAACTAAGAAAATTTTTAAATGATTTTTGATTTAGCAACTGAAGAAGTAAATTTAACAATCTATGCAACCAACTTTTAAATAGTACCCTAGTGTCAACTGTCAACTGAAAAGTGAATTACAAATCTTGTAATATTGAATAGAGATCACATATTCTTTTTTGGAGATTAGTGATGTAATGTTAAATTTTCAATATTTTGCCATTGAATCAAAATCTACTGGAAAAGTCAACTCCTATCTTTCAGATACATATCAGGATGTTATCCTGGTTGCATATCTTATCAACAATTAAGGACAACACGAATTAAAACCGATATTAATCAACGTTGTTATCATGTCGAACAACAAACACCTCTATGTAGCAACAACCATTAGATTACGACCGTCAACATATGACTAAACAACAATTATAACATTACACACGCCCCTCGAGTAGTTTGCACATTGTTGTGTATCGTCTGGAACGCTCGGCGCGTGCATACAACATTGTTATTCGTGATTCCACAATTTCATCCACATTGTTTGCAAGTACACCAACTTTCAAACAGCCCGCAAAAAATATATACAGTATAATGATGATATTGACCTTAGATTTGTTATGGCTTGTGTCAGGCACATCCGAATCCCACTCGGAGCTGAGGTCGTCGCTGGACGCGTCCGCGAAGTCCAAGCACGGCGGCACCTCCAGAAGACTCTTCTGGTACTGTTCATACCCCGAAGGTGTCAAACTACCTCTTCGCGTGGGCGAATGTCCAAACGGACTCAACGACCTCCTCCGGCGTCTCCAATCCGACGGCGAAGGACTGCGTTGTCCATTCGCCGTCGGAGATAACCTGCAGGTACCCCCCCCATCCACTTCGAAAACACACGGCGACGGCGAACACGTTATCTCCGGCGAGTTGAGCACACCCGTCCGCACCCCACCGACACCATCGCCGGCGAGCTGGAGCTTCGCCAGCGGCTCGACCTCCTCGTCGCCGAGGACGTTCTTCATGACGATGATCTTCGGCAGATCGGCGCTAGAGAAGACGCGGTGCGCCGTCGTGCAGCGCGTTCGAGGCATGCTGACATTTTGCCGCTGAACGCGAACCGTGCGCACTGTTCAAATGCGTCATTTGGAAAATTTGCCTATTAATATTAGATTATTTGTTATCGATGAATTATGCCTTTTACCGCAGTGCGCGCGCACCAACACACAATTTCACACTCGATGCACGCAGTCACTTAGCGCCCAGCTAAGAGCGACCATTCGCCGCACTGATAACAAGTTGTTGGTGACCGCACATCGAGCAAGTTTGGAAGAAGTTTTTTTTTTCGAGGGGCGAATGACGTGGGTGACAGTTTGGAATTCGCGAGACCCCTTTTTGCGGGTTTTGCGGCGTCGAAGTTGAGACCGCGAGAGTTTGAGTACGTTTGTTGGCGTCCGGCGTGTGTGGAGAACGCGAAAAACGTGCGCGGTTCGCTTAGCGTCATCGACGTACCACGCATGCGTAAGTCGCTTAATGCCCACCCGTGTGGTAGACGGTAGATTAATAATACGACATTATTATCATCCATAAACAATGTCTGTCTCATCGATTGGTGTGTATAAAGGCATTTGGTTTCTGGATGTGAATATATTGTTTTGAATTTCTCAACTTTTTTCTCTTGAATTGAAAGTACCTATCTATTGCTTTAAGGGAAAAATCCCTAATTCGGGAGAGTCCCGAAATTTTCCGCTAGATGGTGCCCAAAAATGACACCCCATAAAAATATGACCAAAAAACCCCATTTTCACAATTTTGTTTCCGAATTAAAATGCTCGATGAATGTAGAGATCTTTTCTTTGTAGGCGGATTTCGACGAAGAGATCTCTCGAAGAGAGCTGTCCGAATTTATGATCTACGAGAGAAATTCGAAATCGACGCTGATCCGAATTGGACGAGACAATTCATCGGCCAAATTGGGAGTCAGTGCCGTGCGCGCTTCTTCGTGATTGATCGCGAGTAATTAGCGATTAATAGGATCTAATTAAATTTCCTGTTCAAGTCTGTTCGACGAGTTGGCCAGTTGGAAGGATGTGCGTTCATAGATCGACCACGATATTAACGGATGGGAAACGGTGTGCCATCCGATACGAGCTGCTTCTTCCGTTGCGCCACTGATGTTGGCTGTGAATTCGGGTCGCAGGGTCAATGCCACACTGGCCTCTTTTTTATGCTGCGCAGCTTGCTTAAGTAACATGCGAGTATGTCTGAGCTCAATCATTGTCAGTGTGTAAGATCTTCAATTGCTTCATTCATTTCATTGGGTGATGGGATCTTCACACTCTTCGACGAATTCGAAAATTTTCTTTGGAAGAGATAATAACGTTTGGTGATTTATTTATTGCTAGTGAATTTCCAACTTGGTCGTAGTTTTTCTAACAATAAGTCATTGCTGGGTAAAAGTAGCTTTAAGCTGGATTCAGGTGAAAGATGTAATTTTTCAAATGAAATTAAATATAAAACTTTAAGAACTAAAGATATGTGATCATTGTCATAAAAGAGGATCTTTACTTCACCTTCAAATTTTACAAATTTTTAACTTTGTAAACTATCAAAGTTGTTTCAAATAATGACAACGTTCAACAGTAATTTCGCGGATAATGATGTAGGCAACTTAACAAACACTGTTTCAAATTAACAGAGGAAGGTGGAAGTTAATTTGGCATAAATTTAGAGATAAAAATTAATAAGGTCAACAATAGTGTACCAACTGATTGCATCAACAACAATGTTTAGAAACAAATGGATGATATTAAGTTTGTTTATAACTCGTCAATAACAAATGTTGGTCAAGAATTTCCTGACAAATTAGGATACATTGATGAATTTCATAATATGTTGGTTTGCCAAGATAAAAAACAAAAAGAAAATTGTTGAAGATTGTTGAATTTAGAAATGAATGTTTATAATATTAATATCTTGAATTTGAAATTTGTATTAGGAAATCATTTCTTAATCTTTTCATATTTATCCTCAAAGTCTTAAAGGATTATAATCAAATTTTAGAAATGCAAAATGAGTTCTTCATTTTTTCAAACTCGTTTTTCCATTTAAATGTTGCCTAGTTTCTCATATCTGTTTCTCAGTAACTGGATGACTTATAAAAATGAGTAAGACACCATTTTATTGCAAATTTAACGTACTTTTAAATTCACTTTAGAGATTTACAAAATTCCGTCGAGAAATGCTATTGGTATTGTCATCAATATAATTAGATATAGTGATCAGAATTACTTAATCTTTTATGTATTATCTCCGAACTGGAAGACCAATTTCAATAATTCAAACCTTATCTTATAGGTAATTTAATGTACTTTCGATTGGCGTTTAGAAATTTGGAAAAATCCGTCTAGAAATGCTATTGGTATTGTCGTCAATTCAGCCTAAAATGATCATTTTTCACACTCGGTTTCTTATTTAAATATTGTCTATTTTCTGATAACTATTTCTCAGTAACTGGAGGACCTATAAAAATGATTGAGATACCATTTTCTTCCAAATTTAATGTATTTTCAAATGCGTTATAAAGATTTGCAAAATTTCGCCGAGAAATGCTATTGGTATTGTCGTCAATATAATTAGACATAGTGATCAGTATTACTTTATTCTTTATGTATGATCTCCGAACTGGAAGTCCAATTCTAATCATTCAAACAATATTTTATAGGCAATTTAATGTACTTTTGGTTGACGATTAGACATTTGCAAAATTCCATCTAGAAATGCTATTGGTATTATCGACAATTCAGCCTAAAATGATCATTTTTAACACTCGTTTTCCAATTTAAATGTTGTCTTTTCTGAAAGTTGTTTCTCAGTAACTTAAAGACTTATAACAATGATTCAGACATCATTTTATTGCAAATTTAATGTACTTTCAAGTGACGAATAGAGATTTACAAAATTCGGCCGAGAAATCCTATTGGTATTGTCGTTAATTGAATTAGCCATAGTACAGGATGAATTGCTCCTTCACAGATATTAACAACATTTTACCTATACCTGTAATTGTAAAGAATTTTCGAATGAACCACAAATCGTTAATAACTAAAGTTATCGTACAGGATATAATTTTTAACTTCCTCTTCTTGGAGCTAAATTCCGTGTGTTTAGCTCAAGCAGCAAATAACACTAAATATAAGCACTAATCTTCGACTTCGATAAAAGTACGCTAATTAGAGTTAATTAAAGTGTGGTTGGACCACAACTTGGAATGCAAAACACCAACAAAATTTTCCACTTACAGAATTGGATTAGCACCAAACATACTCTCTGAATTGAATTCCAACTCGGACTTCTTGCAATGATCACTCGTCAGTTTTGCGTCCAAAAAGGTGGCTTATTAGAGCGACTGAATCGGTTCGATTTGCAGCAACGTTACGTACCTGCAACAAAAAGAATAAGAGAACAATGTAAAACGATTGTTGACGGCACGTCGACGCTTTTTTGGCGTGAAAAAATACCACTTTACGTAATGCGTATTTGTAAAAATAGAGAGAAAGCGCTAATGGGACCGCAAAATGTCGACTGCATCCAGCTGGCTGCTGCTGGTTGCACATCGGATTTGCCAACAAAATTACAACAAAATGAATTTTCCGCTCGAATGCGTCGATCTATTGTGGGATCCAATCCGTGGTTTCACTCGGCTGGGTGGTATATGCAAAAAAGGGGCTGCTGCTGCATGGACAAAAAAATCTAATAAAAATGGTATAAATACGAAGGCGCGCTATCAATCAAGTCAGTTGCAGAGAAGCATTCCATTTCATACCATAACATCTTTAGCGAATTGTTCCTCGTCTGGGAGCGAAACATGGGCGTAAAGAACTTGTGCGTTTTGGGGCTGGTGGCTCTCGGTTTCTGCGTGTTCGCTGTCCACGCGCGGGATATCCCTCGGGTTCGTCGGGAAGCAATCGCTGATCTGGAGACAGCAGCTTCAGGAAAGTCATGGAAGAAGGGCGGCGGCAAAGAGCATCACTCCGACCATCACTCGAAGAAGGGCGACAAAGGAGATAAGGGCTACAAAGGTCATCATTCGCACGAAGAGGGCAAGAAAGGTCATCACGATAAGGAAGGCAAGAAGGGACACTTCGAGGAACATGGAGGACACAAGAAGAAGTACCATCATGACGATGGGTACCATGCTGAACACCACAAGGGCGAAAAGGGCGAGAAGGGACACAAATACGGTGAGAAGGGCAGCTACAAGAAGGGGCACAGCACGAAGGGTGGACATGATATCCACAAATTGGATGAGTTCAAGAAAGAGAAGCACTTCTACGACGAGGATCATGATGAGGGACACCACGAGAAGCACGGAGGGTTCCATCATGAAGACGGGTACAAGAAGGGAGGACATAAGAAGGGCGGACACAAGAAGGGCGCTCACCATGAAGACCATTATGGCAAAAAGGGACACCATGAGCATGGATCGCATTATCACGAGGATAAGGGACATAAGAAGGCCGGTGGACACGATGACCACTACGAGCATGGTGAGAAGTACGGGAAGAAGGGCGGCCATGAGGAGCACAAGAAATGGGGATACAAGGGAAAGCATTAACCTCTTCGATTTCATCATTCTCATCTACGTTGTTGTTTGTTTGGGTAACGCAAAATTACCGATTGGTTAGTTATGTTTGATTCTGTTGTTCTTGTAATAAGAGAGAGTAAACTATTTTAAACTTTTACAAGTATTTTTCCCACCAAATTCAATGTTCGTTGTATGCAACCTTCCCAGCGCGATCCTGACGCGTTTATACAACCAGTTGAGCAGCGTGCGCATGAATATTCCATCAGAGAGTATTCAATTCAAATGTGGTTGCTGTGTCGTCAATGTTTATTTTTTTTCGCTTCTAAATTACGAATATTGATTAGTGTACATTGCATGTTGCTAATTGTTATAGCGTTGGTTGTATACATAAATTAGCAACAGGCGGACAGATGCGCAAAGATAATGGTTATTCATTGTGTTTGCATAGCATGTTGTTATACAATTTCCGCTTTGATGAGAATTCAGAGGCGAATGTGAATGAAAATTGCTAAAGTCACAAAAATTACTATTGATAGACTCAATTATTGCAGTTTTTCAGTCCTATCTTTTATGGTTGTGATATAATGATGAAAAATAATTTTTATCTTACTGGAGCGTATAATGTTGCATTTTCTATGCGTGTTTTACGTGACAAAAATTGAATATTTTTCACTTGTCAAATCAGTGACGCACATTTTTCTACAAGTGGAAAAAATGAATACGTTTTTTTTCTACAAGTGAGAAAAATGAATGACATCTTACAAAATAAAGTGCCATTTTTGCTAAGGTATCAAGATTTTAAGGTTTGCAAACATAATCAAAATGTGCCTGCTCAAACGAAATTCTGACGATTTAATTGTGACATTTGAAATGTCATATCAAAAATTGTGGAAGTAATTTTGGATTTTGTTGCTTCTTGGAACATTGTATCAAATTTTCTCCAGTAAGATAAAATGTCGTATATTACACGTGTGCGAAATGCTATAATAAACTCGTGAAATTTGTGTATCACTCGTGCTATCGCACTCGTGATTCAAATCTTTCACTCATTTATAATTTTGCATTTCTCACACTTATAATATAATCTACTATTGTTTTGAATTTTATAATCGTATTGCAGTTAGATGCAAAAATAATAAGCTATAACTTGTGGGATTGAAATAACTTCGCAAAAAGAAAATGAAGAACAGCAATAATTTGCTTTATCAATAACTTTTCTTCTACCTAAAAACAGGACAATAATTTTGGCGGTTCATCAACTAGTTCAATAAAAGATACGTTCAGGAATAGATAAAATACTGCTGAAAGATAGCTGAATTAAAAATATTTTTTCTGTATTTTGAATTTTGAAATTGAAATAATGAGTTTCTTACAAAATGCTAGACTCTGTATTCTTCTGAATATAAGACACAATTATTCAATTAGTAAAGACAATACAAAAGTTTGGAAGTGTTATTTTCTGACTTAAAGACTATAAAAGATTACAAGAACTGAACGAGACAAATTTAAAATGAACCCAGCCAGAAAATAATGCAGGAAAAAAGTTGATGTAAAATTACTAAAAGAATGTGTAAAACCAGACAAAAACACATCATCTTTTACGACTTTATATAAAATTTGATATTTAAATCTTTTGTTGAAGTAATTTCGTCTTGTATTTTTTAATATTTTCTGACCAAAATGCATTCCAATTTCTCTTATATGTATAAAGAAAAATACAATATTTTCTAGGTATATTTCTAGCATATCAACCAAACATAATTATTGTAATAAAACCTCATAAGAACATATTAGAACTATTGAATAAATTCAGGAATATTGATTTTTGGTTTAATTATTGCTTACAATCAGTAATTTTGCAATGTTATTTCGGCTTGTATTAATTAATAGTTTTTAATCAGAATGAATTTCAAATTACTCTTTTCAAACCTGGCTCGAATTATAGTCAAAAAATCACTGTAATTAAACAAGCATTAAAAATCAGACAATTAATAATTAATACATACCTATAAACATTTATCAAATAATTTATTTTCTGCTTAATGTTTCCTAATATTTTCTAATCTGTTTTATTTATCCAATTCAAACTTGAATTTTTGAGTTACATTTTGATAATCATAGATTATGAATCAAAAAAACTTATTTTTCGAATAACTTAGTTAAAACTTAACAAGTAACGATGAAAATAAGATTTATAATAGATAAAATTCTAGGATATTGATTTCTAATTTAATTTTTGCTTTAATTATTTGTCACAAAAAGTAATTTTTATTTTCCGTCCAAATCAAATTTGTAATATTAAAAATTATAGATTAAAATCAAGAAATGATGGCAATGAAATATGTTTTAAATGCATTCAATATTTAATCAGTACTTTTACTCATGTTATTTCGGTGCATATTAATATTTTCTGATCAAAATAAATTTTAGCTACCTACCTTATTCAAACCTCGTATTTTCCAGATATAATGATAAACTTACAATATGAATCAAGAAAACTTATTGTTCAGTTAAGTCAATTAACATTGGATGTTTTATTATTATTACTTAATTTCCTGTTATGTAATTTTCCTAATATTATATCATCCTTTACTCTTATGTAGACAAAGTATTATGAATATATATTTGGTAAATTTTCAATTAAGCACAATGATTGTAAGATTTATGATAAAAATTTGAATAAAATGTAGAATATTGAATGCAAATCTAATTTTTGTTAAATGACTAGTCAGAATTAGCAATTTTGCTAATGTCATATTGATTGAATTCAAACCTGGCTCATTTGTCTGTAATTATAGATTAAAATCATGAAATAATTGTAATCAAATAAATGACAAAAACCGAGACGAATAACAATTAACACTTAAAAAGATTCATAAGAAATATTAGAATCAATCTAAAAACATAAATTTAGTTTTCGATTTAATTCTTCTTCAGTACTTTTATTAATGTTATCTAACACGTTCCTTAATAATATTTTCTGTTAATGGAACACACTGATACATATCAAATATCAATTGATGTAATGAATTGAAGATTTATGACATTTTTTTGTAAAAAAATTTTACCTTCTTTCTCAATTTGACATCCGTATCCAAATTCTGCGCGTACAAATCAGCAATGCCCAGCAGACAATCATCACACCGACACACATCACTCGACAACGACGACCCAATGGATCCCATCGAACTGGCACTATCAACACTATCAGTCCGCACCAAAGTCCGCCCTCGCACCAGGCTGTTGTTGACGCCACCGACGGCCACGTGCTCCATCTTCGCGACGAGCAGGCTCTCCATCAGCGACTTCGGCCGGCTATTCCCGCCGATGAGTCCGCATATCGACGAGGAGGTCGTCGCACAACCCTCCGGCGACCGATGCAAGGACGTCGCACCACTTCCGCCAGCCAGATCCGCACTGTTATCCTGCGCCGTTTGTCTATCACCCGTGTGGTGTCTGACGTTCGTCAGCATGTTCGACTCGGTATGAGTGTCCACATTCGCCGACGGCGACGACGACGATGTCAGCGATGATGATGATGATGAGCGCACGAAGGACGTCATCGCATGGCGCGCACCGATCGCACAGGTGGACACGATAATGGATCGATTACATAAGCGTCCGCTGGAGATGGTGTCCATCCGACTGCGAGCACTGCGTGCGCGATTCGCGATTCGCTAATGTAAGGTGGATTAGGAGGAATAGCGCATTGTGGTGGCGTTTTGTTTATGACGCACATCCTTGAACAGTCGTAATGAACGGTTACTGCATGCGCGCTCATTTGGTTGCTTGCGGTGTGCATTTGAGCGAATTAAAACAACTTATTTATTGTGTGGGTATAGTCGGTTTGTTTGGCTTTGTAAGTTGGTTGATAATGCTGGATATCAGAGATATGATTAGATTATGGATAAATTTAATATTTAGGAAGTCACTTTCTTGTATATTTTTTCAGTAACTACTGATCGCATTCCTATTTTTTATTAGCCAACTTATTTGTTCCTAATTGCTTTCTTTTTTTCGACAGGATGTTAGAAACCGTATAACATGGTGGAAAATCGGAAATAAAGTTCCAGAAACGAGAACCAAATGTGAATTATACTTGAATTTTCATAACTACACATTGGTTTGAGTATTGTAAATGTCAAATTATGAGAATGTCAGCAATAGTGGCAGCAAATAGTGGATTTATTACGATAAACTATTTGTAAAATTAGACGGTCAAGAAAAAAAAAATGTATTCACAACGAGAATAAAGGACTATTTGTTCCCTCTTGAAAAGTTTGGGAAATAAAATATCACTTAATTCTCTTGATACAAAAAAAACAAATATTTTCATTATTTTATTATTCTATTATTGCATCACATTTTGATATCTAATAAAATTTGCTGTTGGAAATTTTCATACTGATTATAACTATTTTAAGATGTTGCGTATCTATTATTAGTTCTTTCCTATCAGCTTTAGTAATTTTGTCAATAATATATAATCCTAACTACAGGATCTATTACATTTCAATTAAATTAATCAATATTACAGAATAAATTTATATTAACAACAATATTTGAAAAAAATTGATCGAAAAAATTTGTTTTCTTTCTTTCTTTTATTCTTACAATCAGCAATTATAAGGACATCTAATATATTCTCTGATATTTATTTCCATTGTTTTCATAGCTTGGTAATTGATATCTTTCACTTTGCTTAATTTTCCAAATTTTATGTTAATGTGATAATACAGATAATGCTTCAGATTTAGATTACATCTAAAGTTTCATATATTATTAAATATATTTTCAACGATTTTTATTTAGTTTTTGATTCTATAATTACCATCATTATATTGAATTACAAGTAATGTAACTTTTATTTATAAAATTGTAAAATCGTAATGCTATAATTTTTTGAAAGTTGCAATACTTTTGTTCCATCTAAAATTCTATATTTAATTTTTTTACTATTTAGTATATGAAATTGTTTCATAATGTAAGTTAATTATGATTCCCCTTTGATTAGACTTTTTACATATTTATTAATTATCAGATCTAGCTTCATATGTAATATCACATTATATAGATAAATTGTGAATAAAAGTCAATAGACATTTTATAACACCTTTATAATTTTGAATGCAATCTTATTAAAATTTTCATCATTAAGGTTGACATTAGTTGAGAGTTCATTACACTGAATTTTGTTTTATATTTCTAGATTTAATAAGATTTGCAGATGAGAATCAGTTGAAAAATCTCTTACCCCAGGAAAGTTTTTTTTGTCTTGTAAATAAGTGAACCAACAGTATTTAAATATCCAAAATTCAGAAAATTGTCAACCATAAACATATTTGTTTCTTATTGTTTTGTTTTTATATTCTAAATGTACATATTACTCGGATGCTAAAACTCAGGATAATGCAATCAAATTTTAAGGTAAATCTCAAATAGTTTTAGATGTGAAAATAGAAATAATAAATTGCCTAAATGGAAGCAAATGGAATCAATTTCGAGGAAAATTATGCCAAATATGCTTCATATAAAATTTGATAATTAGATATTTGAAAAATATATCGAATAAATTATAATTACAATTGCAACAAGTTAATATTTTTCTTTTTGGCAAATAATTTTTGAAGAAACTCCGCAAAATTGGATTTCATTATCCTGTATATTAATATCTTGCATAATGCAACCCAAAACTGCAAAAACCATCGCCAATCCAAGAAAATGCAAAAATACAGCACTTTATAATTCACTGTTGATTTATTTACCCCAATTTAATCCAATAATATTTACATATCAGCCAACTCACAAAATCAAACAAATATACTATATCCGACTATTTCTGATGCGTACATGTTTCTAAACACATGCAAGTGATCACCAAACAGTAGATTGACGAGGAGATGACTTCGACTTCGTTAATCTCGTAATTACCAAAGTCCACCGAACGAAATCCCACACGATTTCAATCGGTGGTCTGCCAGACATGTTACACAATCACAATAATGAGCACGACATCGATGCACGAAACGCGACGGAAGAGTTGCTCGCTGTACATGCATGATCAGCATGAGAATCACATTTATTTAGTTTTTATCTCTAATGAACGCGTACTAACTATATACACACATTTGAGACGTTATCGTCAACGTGCTGATTAATTTGACTTCTCTACGAGTTCTGGTGGAAATTATTGTTTTGAAACTCGTTATAAACATGGAAAACTTGCGTCAATATTCGAACACTACAAAACTATAGAACAGTGGATTGAATCGATGTTGTCACGTCGGAATTCCTGAATGAACTGAATTTCTGCAAGCTTGGCAAATAATTTGTAGAATGTACAAGTCGAACGGCTTTTCGCTCGTAATGTCGTTGCTCTAGTAATGGTAACATATTAATGAATTTTTAAAAAACTATATACTACTGTGTTAATAGGAGGTGATTATGATTGATCTTATAATACGATCCCGTTCAATGGAGAGAAAACTTGTTTTTGTTCATAATCACGTTTAATGCAAAATGGGTTAAACAAACTCATAATTTTACAACGTTGTTATTTGATTCCAATATTAGAATTTTTTATCCTTATCTTATTATTAATTGTTTACTTTTTATATATTTATTTTAAAAGTTGATAAGGTATAATTGTATATTTACCATATTATTTTACTATAACTTACTATAAAATTTAACAGGTGTTTGAAAATCAAATGGGAGAATTGTTAACGACCATTTTTATAATCAATTTATCAACAAATTTCCGGGACTTCCAATACACTTTTATCTATGAAAAGAATGATTGTGGATGATATGTTGATAAGAACTGACAATATTCAACATATCCACTGTTTAACTTATCATTGAAGCAGGATGTTAGTAATGCGTGCAAATTTAGAATTAACAACAAAAATAACAAAAAATACTTGGAAGACAATCAATTGAAAATTGTTCACTAGCCATTTCATAGAATTTTTTGCATGAAAACAAAGCATCAAGTTCAATTGCAAACATCATACAAGAAATTAAAATATCTCTTCAAAACATGACTTATTTAATGTTCCTTTTTTCTTTGAAATAAAATAAATTAATAAAAAAATTAATTGAAAAAAAAATAAAGGACTAAGGAAATTTTGAAAATTAAATATGGATTTTCAAAAATACTAAATATACTTTGATGTTTAAATAACCAATTTAACAAAAAAAATTTCATCGACCAAATTTGTCTATTCGCAAATTAAAAGGATTCCAAAATTCATAGATTGAAATTCAACTTAAAAAAGTAATTGAGTTTTTTAAATGGCATTGGTAGATAAAAAAAGATTGGAATTTTCTTTCAGTTAAAAGTATGAATTTGTATGTTATCTCTTATTTTCAGAATTATTTTGAAATTGTCTAACATATCTAACATATTTTTAGTAGTATTTATTATTTAAGAACTCGATTGATAGTAATATTAATATAATATACTAGGTACTAAAATTTTCATTGTATTTTCATGTAAAATTTGGCATTTTGAAGTATTTTCAACTATATCTCTTTATTCTTGCAAATGCAAAATTTTTATTAGGAATGAAATCATGTAATTTGAAATTTGAAGCTTTAAAACATGTACGTAATGTTGCTTATAATCCATATTATTAAACCATATCTTTTATATTACACATTTTTGTTGTTATTGACATTGCAGAAATCAATATTAATCTATTAATCATACAAGTGATAAACATTTGCAAAATCAAAATTTCAGCAGGTTTTTCTTCACTTCTTTTCTTATTTCAACCTCGCGATTTCTTTATATGATAAATAATTTATTATAAGATCTTTGCTCATAAGAAAACCTGCCAAAATTTATTGAAAAAAAGTTAGAATCAGATTATGCAAAAGTGTAACAGTTAGTTTTCAATACAAAATGAATGTTTCTAATCAAACAAAACACATTAAAACCTTACAAAGTTGCTTTCAGCTATAAAAACTACATTATCCTTGCTTATAAAGATATCATATTTGAACGAACAAATAGAAAAATTGCTTGCTTATGATACCGTTACGGAAACAAATCGAACACCGATCAATTTACATACAATCCCATCAAACCATTAAACATTTAAACGCGTTGAAATGGAATCCTCGTTAATGATCACACCCGAACGACAAGAACATAATAGAATTGTCCGAGTAAATATAGCAATCAACTAGTAGAAATAAAAACAACCGAACAAAAAACAGTTTGGTAACATTTAAATAGCAGGCAACCTTCCGGGCATTATTAACAATTTGTTTATCGCCATCTTTAAATTAACATTTACATGTCTGCTCGAGCGGAGAGTACAAACTCGGATGGTTTATTAGTGCCGCTCGTTCAATTTATCATCAGTCCGAGACAATAAACACCAAACAACAAAATCGAACGCCTTCGGAAGCGTGTTCGCTTCCAATCAGCGAATCGCAGCTGGTGTGCTAACCTATTACGTTTTATTGTTATTTGTTGATGCGATTGTTGCATCTGATACATACGTAAATAGCTCCCAAAGCGTTTGAAAATGCAAGAGAGACGTCGTTGGTTTTGTATGGATGGTGAAACGTACAAATGATTATAAATTGTTATTGTCATCGTTTAGATATCATTATGAGATTATTTTAACAATTTAGTTATAAAAAATTATAATAGATCGGAGATTAGGATGATTTGAATAGTTGAAGTTGTTGGTACTGGTTGAATTTCTTATTGGTTTATATATTGTATGTTTTTAATGTTTAATTTTATAGTAGGCACATAAAAAATTGAATGAATGTGGATGAGAAAATTATTGGAAATTCTACAGCATTTTTAATAGTAATTCAAAGTAAAAAATGCAATTCAGATTACAAATTGCAATAAGCAGCATTAGTAATTCAAATTGGTTATACAAAGTAATTCAGTTTGCAGAAATTGTATTGAGATTTGATATATATAATTGAAAAAGTGTAAGTTTAATATCAGAAACGATTAAATATTTCTAATTAATGAAATGTCATTGAGAATACATTAAATATGGTCAAATTCGTAAGAATTCAAATACAAATTAAATTAATGCCACATCAAAATATTGAAATTATTAATGCAACAAAAAATATCACTTATTGTCAGTTTGTCATTACGTAAATCAAGTTATTCTAAATTTCAAATGATGTAATATATTTCATGAATGAAAATTGCATTTGTAACATTCTGAATTAAAAGTGTTGTTTTCTGAATTACAATTCACTGATTCTAAATTCTATTTCCTCTAATCAGAAATATAATTAATGCTTTCTGAATTACCTTGAAAAAGCTGTCGATTTTGAACTAATGAAAAATTGGCATATGAAAGAAGAAATTATTTTTGGAAATAGAAATATTTGATGTAACTATTGATGAAAGTTTAGGCCAATAGATTATGATTAAATCAGTTTAATTTAATATTTTTAATGGATCCAAAAAACGGAAAACTTTTATGATTTTTGAATTTTATGACCAATTTATTCCCAATTTTCTTGAATTTTCAAAAGTTAACAATAAATAAATAATAACATTGATTTGATCTTCATTCCAAGTTGAACTTCTGGAAGTACAATTAAACATAATTACACACTTAATATTATAATAAAAAACATAAACAACCGATATTTTCTCAAGTTCACTTAACATATGTTAATTATATTTCTTCTTTTTGATTGGTGCTTTCTGAATTACAACTGAAATGGTTTTCGAAATTGACATATGAAAAAAGAAAATATTTTTGGAAATTGAAATAATTGTTATAACTATTGCTAAAAGTTTTTGAAATAAGATTCTTACTGAACTAGTTCAAAAATTAATTCAAAGAGTTGAAAGGCTCAATTTTTAATGTATAAAATGTAATAAAAAAACAACTTTTTGAATTTAAGAAACAATCTTGAAAGTAACTCCATAATATTTAAATTTATTTCCCAATTTTCTTACATTTTTAAATATCAAAAATCTACTTAAATATAAATTTGATCTGAATCTGAATCCAATTTCAAACAAAAAAACTGACAAAGATAGAAACACACCTAACATTGCAATAATAACATAAACAACCTGATTATGAGTAACAATGGAATTTTTTGCGTCTTTCCAAACCAACAACATTTGAGTAACCCAACAAAAATGTTATCATTTTCATGGCTTTTAAATCCATTTCCAAGGTTTCCAATGCTAAAAATATAGGTAAACGGGTTGTTCCATAATAGTTCATCATCACTTCATTGTCTAATTATCCTAATGATCAACAATCAACTTTATCTCATATTGTATTGAGATAATTGATGTACACAGTCCAACATTAAGTGAGATTATTAAAATTTGACAATTGTTATTTGTATACATATACATGTTCGACAATTTTTAATTTCAGTAATTGTTTTATTTAATTATCGTTGACGTCAATGTCGATTACAAGCGAGTTAATCTGGTTTCGCGTGTAAAAGTCGCTTTCTTGTGTGATTTACGAGAGATACCTTTTGACTCTCAAGGATAATTTCAGTGAGTACTTTCTCCTTGCAGACGAATAACAACAATATTGCGTTGTAGGTAGCTGCATTATTTTGCGATGTTACTTTGCAACATCATTTGTTTTCATTGCAATTGAAATGTTAATGAACGTCACTCGTTCAGTTCGTGAAAACGATCCCGATTCAAACAACATGAAACACTATTGAACGACAACTATTTGTGTCAGATGGTTGAACGTGAGTGTTTGACATTCTTCTTGCATGTTTGATGCTATCTATAAAATCTGTAACTATTTGTTTCTAATTGGCTTTAATTATAGGAAAGAATTTTTATTGGATTAATAATGAGATTAAGTAAGGCTTGTTGTATGCTGAAACATGGATCAGTAAATGGATCAAATGAAGAGTATGTATTAGAGATGTAATTAAATCGAAACTTTGATTTCTATTTCATTCAGATACGGTTTGGAATTTTATTTCTGGTTAATTTGCTCTGATTTGATATTTTCAAAAGATGTTTTCAAATATGTCTTTACTTTAATAAATTTTCAATTTTGAACTTTGACTTTCACAAATACATGTATAAAAAATACACGGTGTGTGCTTAACATCACACGATAGAAGTGAAAACGTCAACAGGGGTGTTTATACGAAATACAATTTGTTTTTAGAATAACCACGCAAAAACAGGTTGTTTAAGTGAAAGCTTAATCATGCCCTTTAAAATGCTTTGTTAATCATCAAAATCGGGCAAATAGTTCTTGAGATATAATGAAAAACATTTCTTAAAGGGGATTTAAATGCTGGGAAAAAATGCGTATTGGACCAGATGTTATTTATTCTTTCTATTATATTCGACCCTCATGCAGTTCGCTGCGGTTGCATTCCTCACATTCCGATCCCATTGTTCGTTGTTTACTTTGCAACTCGTTAACTTGTTACTGTATCAATATTCTATTCATCGCTGCATTCCTTCGTTAAAGGGTTAAACCAAACATTACACAACTCTTTTTTTGTGGAATGGGGGAATCAAGGTCATTCGAAACGAATTAGTTCTCTTTTCACATTTTCATCAATATCTCCGAAACTAATCGGCCGATTTTTCTGAT
>JARJDZ010010420.1:0-10834 GCA_030264555.1 Aleochara sp. GC000083
CGCTAATAGTTTTGCGATTTCGTGTGCGATGCGAAATGCACTTTGAAACTTGATTTATGTTCGTGTTCGGCTTTGATTACAGTTTGCGAGTTGATTGTATCATATGCGGTTGGCTTAAAAAGGGGGCCAAGGATCTATTTTTATTTATCATTTTGATTAAATTGACGTGCTACTCATTCACCATAGCAGCACACTTCATGCGATGTGCATTCATCGCTTTATTATGCGCTTCCACCTTCTGCAAAGTCTGCAATTCGTTGACTCTCATTACGCGGATATTTCCAGCTTTTATTGCTTATTAATAAATAAATTCCAATGCGAGCTGAAATTAGTTCGGAACGAGGAAGAAGGGATTTTATTAGGTGTCTTCAAGGATTTATTCAATCAGTATTCAATCAGTTTTATTTTTTTTTCTTATGGTTATTGAAGTAATCAGAAAATAATTTGCATACGTATGCAAATTTTATTCAATATTTACATCTTTACTCATGTTAACATCAATATATGAATCAAAATAAGAGTAGGAATTTCAGAAGTGACACAAAATAACTACAAAATAGTTTTTAGATGATTTTTGAAATATTTTTGTACAATACCTTAAAATAATGTTTCTGTTTTCAAGTTTTTGTAGTTGATTTTACGATTGTGAAGTAGTTCGTCGAAATGCAACTAAATTTTTTAGTAGAATTCTTCATTTGACGACAATTCGAAAACTACCAACGCATAAATTGAGCGTTTTATGACAAATTGCACTTTTGACGGCGGCTGAAGCAATCCGGACAGCCTAACTGTACAATTCCAGTTGGAAGTTTCGCGAACAAACTACTCGAAAGCGGGATTCGGATCGCTTCTCCTCGAAGCTACTTGCTGCTGCTGCTATCAACTCGGTATCTGCTTTTGGTATTCGGTCTCATTTACTACTATAACATCGGCTAAAACACGTACATCCCGATTCTCTAATGCGACCGGATGCATGTATGCGCCGGCGGTAAACAAGCCAAAGTTTTCTGCATGCATGCATGCATACACATGCGTATGTATGTATGTATGTATGTCAAAAAGTTGCGCGCGACTCGAACTTAAAATCGTTACCGTTTTCGTTAACTGTGCACTTGGAAATGCACTTATTCTAATTACGCGCCGCGATGGAAATTTTAATTAAAATTAATTGCCATCACGAATAGCCGCGAATTATGAGAGGACGTCGTCGACGATGTCGACGGCGACGACGACGCCGGCGAAAAATTCGTATTTGTTGAGGCGCTCCCGTATTGAGGACAGCGCTATAAATTTGCAACAACTATGTACTTGCTTTTGATGCAACACATCCTCTGAGATGTCTCTGGATGTGTGTAGTATGTGTGGTACTGACACTTACAGCAAGGAAGGAAAGAGCGCGCGCAAAAATGAAATTTGATTCATTATGGCCCGGTTTCACAAACGTTCCTTAAATTTTAATGATCATTAAAGTAGCTAATCCATGATTAACTGTCACAATTGTGTTTCACAAACGATGATTAAATCCAAATCCTTAACTCCTATTGGCCGAATACATATCGAACGTCAAATTTAAGTATCACTAACTAATCAATGAATTAAGGAACGTTTGTGAAACCGGGCATATATGTTGTAGTCGTTGGCGATGTGCGATGAAATGATTAAAACCGCTTTTCGCCGAATGCACCGTTAGTTTCGTTTAATTGCTTCGCGCGCGCGCACACACACATTCTGCTAACATCATGGAAGAATGTCTGCGCGGATTGGGACCCGAATGGCAGATTGAACGAACGCCCATCGAGCGAACGCTGTGATTAATCATTTTTTTCGCCTTCCTTTGGCGAATGCGCTTCTATTTTGTGTTTATTCATCAAAACCTCATCAGCAAGATTCGCTTCCATTATATCAACGCGCAAAATTGATCTGAAGATGATTTTATGAATTTGCAACATTCACTTCTTTTTGATCACTTGAAATATCTCCAAGAAAAATAATTGTTATTTTTTTGATTTGTACTTTGATCAAGTTTAAACCAGTTTTGAAAATTTAGTTTTCGCAAATTTTCATTTTCTAGTTCCAGAAGTTATTAGTTTTGCTAATCACGATTTTTCTTGAAGAATTTTCATAGAATATTATTTTAAATCAAATATAACTAAAACACAATTTATAAAAAAAATCATTCCATCATATCTGACGATATTTGCGCTTGCATGCAATTGAATTGTTAATAACTCTAATAACATTTAACACCCAGAAAGAATATCTTGCATGTTTCATGTTTAACCTTGACACTCTTTGCACTCGCATTGCACATGCAAATATGCAATTATCTACTTATAAAAATTAACTTTCAAAAACAAAATCTTACCAACAATAAATTTTCGCCCATCACATGAATCGAAATTAACCGAAAACAAATCAACTACGAAATTATTCGCGAGTAAAATCTTGGCCATCATTGAAGATACATGAAAACTGCAACAAGTATTAATTCAAATAGCAGTTGAGTAATTCGCCTTTGCGCAATAATTGCATCGAAAAACCAAACGTGAGATTTGTTGCTGACTGTCTAGAATTTCTGCTGAAATCGTCGTCGAATATGCAAAAGTGGGCTGCACTGTGTGGGCTTACTGTACGAAAACCGAAACGAAACATTCGCATATTTCGCGAATCACGATGTATAGCTGTAAACGCATGTATAATTTAACGATGTGAATATGCATGCATATTCACATATGTGTTTGTGCAAGCAGAGTAAGTGCAAAATGCAAAAATCGAGGCCGAATCATCCGTCGCAATTAAAGAAATAATTAATTTGTTCTTAATGCGAAACGCAAATGTTTTCAATTTTCTTGTGTGCTCGTCAGGCATTCTTCAAATCAATTCCATCTGAAGCACAAAGGAATATTAATATTTATAATGCGAAAGGTTTTGCGATTAATTAAAGATCAATAATTGTTTTCTGTCTGTTGATGGTGAAATAAGAAGTGTCATTGAATTCTTTAAGTGTAGAGGTATTCAATAATTGATAGGTCAAAAACCTATCACATGGGAATTTCCAGGATTTTAATGCGATAAATGATATTTGCAAATATTTAGTTTGATCGATAAGAAGCGATAACAAAAAGGATGATTGTGTGAGATTTTCTTGTAATAATTTTTTTATTGTCATTCTTGAATCTTAGTTGAATCATATTATCCTGGATTTTTTTGTAAGGACTTGATTGAAGTCGATGACTTCCAAAATGATTTTAAAGATGATTTTCCAAAATATTTCAGTCATACTGAAATAATTAGGATTTATATTTTATTTTTATTCGTGATCCTTTCTGTAAAATTCATATCAACCCACTCAGGCAATGAATGAGACAACTACTCGTAAGATTCCCATGTCCATGGCTAACTAATTGCATAAAACGTCCAAATAATATGCGAGACAATGCGTGATTGACAATTGCGAGGTTCGCGTACGCATGATGGCGTTTTTTCCAAGTATGTATTTATTATTTGCGAGCGCGCGCGAGCGTCCATTCACAAGACATTGTTAACTGGTGGGTTTGGTGAGCCACTTCATTAAGAGCGCAGCACGCTCACGGAAAATAATAATACCACTGTGCGAATATGCATGTGTGTGCGATGCGATGCATGCTGTACTGCGTCCGACAATTTGCAAGGAAGGAAGGAAGGATGGATGCATGGAAAAAAATTGCATGCGTCCCAACTTAATTTGCATATGCCATATTATGGCGATATTGAGATATTCGAGTTGGGACGGGACGGGACATGTGCCATCGATATGTGCGTGCATTTTTCGTCGTGCTCCACTTGTCACCCGTCCGCACGCAAATTGCAATTAGACGGAATTCGCAAATTATACTATTGCTGAATGCATGCGGCGAGTTCCAAGGAAAAATGACGGAATTATTATGTTCTAGTTTGCTGATGCCCGGTTATTTTGATTAGTATCCCTAACGCCATTGACACTTATCTGGGTGTAATTTTGTTTATTGCCTCGAGCGATACAAAAAAATTTAAATTAAATGAAATTTGAAATTAATTTCATGAAAAAAATGCACGCAATTTTACAAGAAGATATTTTTGATACATGTTAATTTTTGCAAATTTCTTATAACTTACTTCCAAAACTTTTTGCCAACGTTATTAACATTTCTCTATAAACTTTTCACTTCACTTTCTATCACATTATTATTACAAAACATAGCAGATACTTTTCTTATCTAAAAATACATCATCTCATCATTCCTTCATCGGAAATTACCCTTCAGTCTGCCGGGTGCTCTGCTCGAACAATATTTCGAACGTGATGGAAGAAAGCATTTATAACTTCTTCACGTTATGAATATGCGCGCGCGCGTTCAGATGACAAGTAGTTAAGAGATTTCTGCGCCGCGCGGAAGACAATACGAAATGATATGACATGTGCATCGATGGAATATCGAACCGGGAATGAACCTGCTGTATGCGGGGGAAAAGTCCAAACGAACTCGGCTTGCGTTCCGGAACAAAAACACGGACGAGAGATGTTGTCGATGAAAAGTAGCACGCGGCACAGCGCACGACAATTCCCCGCTCCCGCTGGTTTTCATCCGCTTTTCCAGCCGCC
Source organism: Aleochara sp. GC000083 (assembly GCA_030264555.1). NCBI lineage: Eukaryota > Metazoa > Arthropoda > Insecta > Coleoptera > Staphylinidae > Aleochara > Aleochara sp. GC000083. Next base: position 4,622 of record JARJDZ010010420.1, read on the forward strand.
CCCAAGCACAACTTCAACGTGCACCTGAATTATTTTCACGTCTGAAGATGACACTCTACTTATCAGCGGGCGCACGCGCGATATTCTTGATGGTGTAAATGCAAAAATTGCGCGATGAGATGAGACGTGCGTTTTGCCAGTCGATCTTCCCGGAAATAGTTTTCCATTATCGCGGGGCAAGAGACAAGCTTGTTGCGTAAACAAGCATCTTATAACAATTTTATAGCATGGTTGACAATCATTTTGTGAGTGATTTTCAATAATTTTTTGTTGGTGTTTGTATTTGTAATGATTCGGTAGTTTTTGTTTCAATGATTGCATAAAATCCGTTTAGTTTTTATGACGGACAAAAAAACGATGAATGAAATTGTTGATAAACGAAAGAGTGGGCAAAAAGTTGGCGTTGAAAGTGGAAGTGGTCAAAATTTACAAACGAGCGAAATAAAACGCCGAAATGAATTGACGTTCGCGTGGAACGAGCGTAAATGAAAACAAAAGTGAAACCGAAATTCGTACTCGCAAAAAATTGCAAAACTGAAAGGACGTTAAATGCATAAATAACTGACATGTGGGCCATTCACTATAATTGACATTTCGTTTATTCCATTGCTAAATTTCGTTTTTATTTAGCTATAAACTTTTAATCAAATAATTAAAATTGCATAAAATGTCTAATATTTGATGATTTTAATGATAAAAAAATTGCATGTTATTTGAAAAGTACCGTAAGATCTTTATTTTAATTTACATAATTTTTTTGTTACAAAAACACAGTCATTATGATGCCCAAAGAAACTTAGTTTCTTGTCATACGTCAGTAACAAACAAAACAAGAAATAATGTAACATAATGTAACATAATGATAGCAAACAGCATCATGCACTTATCACAATTCACTACTGTCGTACTCGAAATGATACCCTCTGCTAAGTCTAATTACAATAATTACTCATTGTCTATTAAGATGCACTTGCAAGTTGCAAAAAACAATGGCCGATTAAAAATGCAACCCAAAATGGGCGCATGAACAATGCCCCATCATCAGTTACCGTACAAATTCGTGACGTTCTAAATCTCTTCGGTGTGTATTCATTTCCAGAGACAGAGATATAGTCTCACAGGCCTGCAACAAGTTCCAAATTAATACCAGCCTTTGACACACACACACACGCGGTCGATTCGCAAAATTGCGCACTAAAAAGTTGCAATATGAAGGCAACGAGCGGCCGTCTAAACGTCTAAACGGCATTTCGTCGAAGACGTGCGCGTCTTTTGCGGAAACTTTTCCTCCTTTTCGTTTCCTTGCGGGGGCGGTTCGATGGGTGGGAAGGAAGAGATCGGGAAAGGGGGCCCCGGAGTGCATAAAAATAAACCGGAATTGCTTTGATAACAAGAATGAAATAACTATCCCGATGGCGCGCCGGGATCGGGATCAAAGTGTTTGGCGTTATTTCGAGCTGCTTCCTGCGCCCGCGCACACACAACGTCGTTCGCCGAAAATTGTTATTGCTCGCAGAGCATTTGTTCATGCACAGAGGCAAAACACACACACGCACATGGAAATATACATACAGTGGGTCGTTAGAGAAGTATGGGAGAGGATAAAGGATAGCGGGATACTGGGAGGCAAGTAATCTAATGTGCATTTCCCTTCGCCTTTTCATGTGCGATAACGTGATGCGCTATTGTTGTGCAATATTCAATGTTACAAGATGCGTTTTATGCCAGCCCAAAATGGTTTTAGCAAGATTCTTTGTACTTGCTTTTATCACGTTATTAGTTTTGAGTAATTATCCAAAATTTGTTTCTTATTTCATTGAACAAAAGTCATAGAATTATTTTGGAACTTCTTTATTTGAGTCCAGGTTCTTGTAATAAAACATTTAACAAATGTTTGACAAAAATTTCCTGAAATTTATTTTTTTTATCTAATTTTTGCAAACATTTCCTTATTTAAGATTTCTGATATTGATTTCTGTCTGGAGAATTTTATAGGTATGTTTGGTTCATTAGTTATTAAAAAATATTTTGATAATTAATTAGTTTTGAGGTCAAAATAAAGTTAACTCAAATATTTGGCTGAATGAAACAATAGATATTAAAATTTTGAGGTTTCGATTTCTTCGTTTCAAAATGAGTCTAAAATTTGGATCAATAATTTATGGATTTATCATTAAGTATTTTGTGATCCATATACTGAAATTATTGATAGATCATCGTGATATGATATTGGTTCCATCAGTTACAAAAAAATTCCATATCTCAGAAAATTATCACGACTGATTTTTGAAAAAGCGGTCCTAGAAAAAACTAGTTTTCTTAGATTAGAGAAATTCCAAAGGAAGAAAACAAGAAAATCCATCCCTAGAAGCAACAGGCAAAAGACGCATAAAATCCGATATACAGTAGAAAAGAGCTCGTGTAAACCGTCTTATTGATCGAATATCAATAAAATCGAAGCAATAACACCGTATGAAAATGTCCGCTGCTGCAAACGCGAATTGATAAAAAAGCGGGAAGCCGGTGCATACAGCCAGAAGCTCCTGCTGCCAGCAGTAGCAACGGAAGAAGTGTCTGTCGACTGTCGTCTCGTCTCTCACTCGCGCGCAGTTCCCGAACAGAAGGAACTTGATGAGAACCGGAAAGAACGATTGCAGGCGAAGCCACCAAGTCCTCGCCGAATCGACAACGCATTGGTGTAGGTCAGCGACCCAGTCCCAGTCGGTTCGCTTCTTCGCACACAGTTCGCACAACGCGTCGAACAGTGCGCCGCCCGTGCACTTTTCGAAATTCGCAACGTTCACTCGCTGCTCCCTCGCTCACTCGCTCACTTACTCACTCGCTATTTCGCCGTATTCGCACGCGATGGGTGCGGTGTGCCTCGCTTGCTTTTCGGCAAGAGAGGAAGAAGACAGCGGACGCGCGCGCCCGCAAGTTGAAACGGGGGAAGAAGGCCAAACGCACGCGAAAACACGGCGCAAACAACAACGCATCACGACAAAGAAATACTCGGTCGAATCGATAAATGAACGAATTTGAATTTCGCAAGCACCTTCGGCACGCCATGAAGGGCATCTTCGCATGAAATGGCTGCCCCCCACACATGTTTCCGGTATGCCTGTTTGATATGACCACATGTGTTCCTACGGGAGGGGAATAATTATGCCAGCGAATGAAATGAAAATTTCGCTAAATTCATGTCTTGTCTGAATGCACTTAACTTCTTGCTGATTAGTTGCTGATTGGGCAATTAGCCTGCTATACGACGTGTTGTTAATTATTAGTATTGCTAATAACTCCTCGGATGCTACCGGAGACTAATTAGTTGACTAATCATTTGCCTACTCATTGCGGTGCAGTTTAACCAGACTCTTCGATGTGGATGGATCTACTGAGAGTGAATGCGATTCTTGTCTTATTTTCATAATTGGAATTTCATTTTTTATTATCTAGAAAATACATTTATGATAACGATTATTTATACATCAAGTCACTTGCTTAAAAGAGCGAAAATTTTGCATTTCTGGGTACCACATTTTGCATTTTGCGGGTATTTCTGAATCCCGGACAGATTCGGGACCATGACCAATGTTATTTTTTTGTCAAAATATGCTTAATGCCCTTTGAATCATCCAAATCGGTCCAATAGTTTCGAAGATATGAAAATTTTTAAAAACTCGAGCGATTTGAAGAATTTCATATCGTTTTTATCGCTACAAACTTTTTTTTCAAATTTTTTCTTCAAACGCGATTTCTGGTCTCCCTGTGGCCAAAAGGGCATAAACCCATAGATTTTTGGAAAGTGCTCATCAAGATCTACAATCTGGTTCCAGTTTTAGTTCAATTGGTCCAACAGGTTAAAAGTTATACGCAGTTAAAGACGCGAAAAAAAGCGAAAATTTTGCAATTTTAGGACCCCATTTTTTCAGTTCGGGTATTTCTGATTCTCGGACAGATTCGGGACCATGCCCAATGTTATTTTTTCGTCAAAATATGAATAATGCCCTTTGAATCATCCAAATCGGTCCAATAGTTTCGAAGATATGAAAATTTTTGAAAACTCGAGCGATTTTAAGAATTTCATATCGTTTTTATCGCTACAAACTTTTTTCAATTTTTTTCTTCGAACGCGATTTCTGGTCTCCCCGTTGCCAAAAGGGCATAAACCCATAGATTTTTGGAAAGTGCTCATCAAGATCTACACTTTGGTTCTAGTTCTAGTTTAATTGGTGTATTGGTTTAAAAGTTGCACGCAGTTGAATGAGCTTAAAAAATTTGGTGGCAGTTTAGAATTTGGTTTGGAATTATGCGAATAATAATGTAAAATTATGTGAAACGATTTCTAGAAGATGCACCAACCGAAAACAAATTAAAATCATTAAATAATTAACTCATTGCAGTAAATCCGAACGTAGAAGAAATGATAATGCACACCAGCATTACATCATGTTATCCACAATCTTAATCATTATAATTATATTATTATTATAAAACGCATCAAAATCAAGGCAGGTTTCGAAGAGGTGTAAGAAGAAGTGCATTGGCATTGCACTCACTCCACGCTGGCAAACGAACGCTTGTGTACATTTTTGTGCACTGCGCATACAACTTTACCCTTCATACAATTATGAAATAGAATAAATTTTGATGAGAACAAGTCTGCGATCGGTTCGGCGTACCGAGAGCTCTGAAGAGCGTAGAATTAAACGAACGAGTTCGCGTTCTCGTTGCAGAGCTGAGCACGGAGGAAACGCTTTGGAAGCTTACTAAATTATCATTTTTCTTTAATTAAACAATAAACATGGCAGCGTTTTAATGCAAGACTTCCGGAAAACTCGCATATTTATCGTGTAATCATCGGCTTTTTATCTTCGCACTTTGCACTCGCGCGTTCATTTACACTTAAAATATATATTATGCGCGCGTTTTCTCGGCTGGAAGTCGTCGAGTCGTCTGCATCATCAACTGGAGGAACATGCGTTGATGGTTTATTATTATTTAGAAATGTGCGCAGCACAAGACTGGGTCTGATGGTGCATTGGATTGCATCGCAATGAAATAGAGTTGATTTAGAATCGTAGAGTTGCTCGTGAATTCTGAAAGGAAATCATAATTCAGATTGTTATTAAGCCATCGCTTTTGCGAATTTACTGCAATTTATTAGGTTTATGGCGTGTAATGCTAATTAATGCGATTTTTGAAAGGTGTTCATTATTCTTGTTACTAGAATTGATCGACTTAATCAACTTTTGTCGCTAAAGTCGCATATTTCTTGGAAGGTAATGAGGAAAAGTTTAAAGTACTTTTTTGCATTTAAAAATTTTTGCAAATTTATTTTAGAATTTAATACCTTGTATGGAATCACATCCTCAATTGCAATTATTACATTAAATTATTGGTTCCTTTGGAATGCGATTTGAATATTTTAAGACTAAATAACAAAATCGAGAACTTCCTCAATGCCAATTTTTCGCATCTCTTCTTGTGCTTATTTATGTCGTTGTTACCTTGTAATAGCGGATTAGCAACAATTGCAGCCATCCCAAGCGTGGCGCGTTCGAATTTGCATACGGAATTAATTCGGTATAGTAAAATATTACGAGCATAGCTTTATTATGATTATTTAATAATAAATTATTCGCGCATGGCCTAACAAGTGGCCATCGGTTGGCTACCGTATGCACATGTGTGTGCACAAAATGACAGCTGGAGCCGAATGTTTCCTTTCTTCGCCGTCTCTTCCTTCTTGTTTTGCACATGTGCAATTTTCCTGGCTGGTTCTTTGCGGCGTTCGCGATTAGGCGCGCTCGGCCAGAACGAAAACACTTTTCTAAATTAATAAAATATGAATTCGGAGCGAAAAATCACGGCGAGATTGCTGGCATCGCATCGTTCACCAAGTTTCATTACCATTTATATACAAAGTGTTTCCAAAAGTCGACCAAAACCTATTATATTTATTAATCCAAAAACAAATTTTCGGTTGATATTTTAGTTTTGCAAATTTTATACCGACCTGTAATTTTTCTTCATTAAGGTCAGGGTTATATTTCACTTGGTATTTGGCGATTATCCAATAAAACTCATGAAGGCAAAAAAAACCTTTGAGAAATTGAGGAAGACTACTTATTTAGCTAATAAGTAGCTGTAGTCTAGTCAAGTTGGCAGTTAGGAAGCAGAAATTTTGCAACGTGCACGTGTTCGCTCTTATAA
>JARJDZ010010422.1:0-35949 GCA_030264555.1 Aleochara sp. GC000083
TTAAACTTGAAAGAATATGTATAAACCCGGAATAATTATACTTCCGGTAGGGAATTTGGAAGTGTGTATCCGGAAGCAATAAGCGAATACTTAGATAGAAATTAATAAACTAGGATCTACTTTCTAATTTTGAAACCAAACACCCGAAGTAACGAATTTGAAGTTCAAGTTGTTCAAGCATGTGCACCCTTACCTGATTTCAAAATGATGACCGGGTGCTCCAACAGTCACGTCCAACGATGAGCCCTCATGACAAAACCCTTTGGATGGTTTGATCCAACGCGAATATGATTGAAAACGAATTTTATTTTTTGTTTATCACGCCCGCACACGAATTATTGTTGAATGAAACCGTTTACCACTCTACTCTCTAAACGCACTATCCTCTTATGAAATTTAATAGCTATCCGGTTTTTTTATCGCGAGCAAATCGCGCACACGTTCCCGATTCTCAGACCCATTGCATCGCCAACAGGAACAGCTGAGATGACTCTACGTATGTGCATTCCCGTCCACGAACTCGCAGAGTATTTCGTGTAGTCTGTACAGTAGTCTGTATTGATGCCTTTGCTTTTGAAACACCTAGTCCCAAACCTGCACCACATCAGCAAATCACAATTGGCAAGATAACTGAAACAGATGATATGAATTACTAACAAGTTCCAACAATATTACTGCAATGTAACAAATGAAATATATATGAAATGTGATACATACCATGTGATTTGCATGAAGAGATGGTGGTAGCAATGGTGTGCCACTGGCTCTTGGAGGATGCTGAAGAGTGGGGTCTTCTTCCAGAAATCTCAAGCAATTGAAAGGTGCCAACAACTGAAGCCAATTGAACCCATGTTTTTCAATAAAGTTGGTACTCCCTGATGCATGTGCAGTTCAGCACATAGATGAGATGAGATGAGATGCTGGTTCAGCATCAAGTAACTTGTACAGAATACCTGTGGAAATAGAAATTAACATTAAATTATAGAATATAATAGATGTGGTTAAAAGGACATGCAGCATTTAGAATCCCACTGGAAATTACCCCAAATTATACAATAACCAATCCAGATCACAATTAACATGAATTGTTAATTGTACTTACCGGTGCTGTTATCGAAATTGAAAATCCATTGAATTCGCATGGATTTATAATTAACACTAAATGAGACCGAAAAAACAATTGCCTATCAAACTGTAAACAACTATCTTCTCCCTCCACGGTAGCGAGTTGTTGAATTCCGAGCAAACACGACCCTCCAGCGAATTTCCGAAATCAGTCGAAGTAGTGGGATTTATAGGCACTAGAATTTCTGCCAATTGACACTGCATGTCGTTAGTGTCGCAAGAACAAATTTCGTTACTACACCAGCGCTGTATCAACCAGGATTCGAACTACATTTTTATCACTATCGATTGTAATACGAGTTGCTCCATTCTGCCTATTTTCATATCGTGGAGGGAGAATGTCTGGAGAGAGCGCTAACTCGAAAAAGTGTCTATTTACATAAGGGTCATAAAAGGTTCTTCGTGGTCGCTCAGTCAGTGGCGTCGGAGTAGTGTGCTAAANATCTCAAAATGACAGTAAATGACAGAAAAAGACCTCTAAACCTGCTTTGAAGGCCAAACGAAAAATTTACATGGCAAGAATAGGTAGCGCTACCTCCAGACCTACTCCCTCCACGTTTCATATATATTTTAAATTAACCTCTAAATTGGCATATCGAATAACACAATGTTTAAGAAAGCATTTAAAGTAAAATCCTGCACGCAGATTAAAAGTTCTGAAAAGTATAAGATCCGCACACCATTTGACAATGGCTAATAGTTGTACATTGCAGAAAAGGTCTCAAAGAAACCCTCCTGAAAAAGTATCCAACACTGACTGAAACTCAGATCGAAGATATTCTGCCCAAGAAGGAGACTGCATTTTGCTACAAAGTGTTCACAGCAACAAACAAGCATGTATTCATATATACAGTGCAGAAGAGGCCAATACTGTTTTCTGTTGATGATCTCTTCTATCCAACCATTTATCTCTTATGGAAATATCCAGATGTGGGAATCGAATTCACCACAAATGATTTTGTGATGTCAAAAATCATTCAGGGTGCTGATCTGATGATGCCAGGACTGTACCAAAATCCAGCCAAGACCCAGTCTTTCCTTGCCAAACAAGTAGGCATTATTAACACAATCACTAATCAAGCTGCAGTTGCTGTTGGTGCAATTGCAATGTCATCAACTCAAATGAGAGATTGCACAAAGGGCAAGTGTGTTGTAGTGTACCATTATCATGGTGATAAACTATGTTCCATGGATGATATGTCTATTCTACCTGTGCCACATCTAGGTGCACCAAGTATAGGAGATGCCACTAATGTTGATATCAATAATGATGATGATGAAAATGACTCTAATTCACTGAATAATGAAGAAAATGATGCCCCAATATCAGGGGAAATTGAGGATGAATCAGAAGTGCAGGCTGATAGTAATGAAACTGAGAAAGTGATAGTTGAAGAGCATTCAGAACTAACAGATGTTCAACAAATGGATTTGTTATTGGAGAAATGTTTTCTGACAGCTGTGAAATACAGTAAGACATTGGAATTGCCTATTCTGACTTCTTCATTTTATAAATTGGAGATGATGCCAGTTTGCTCTGAAGGCAAAACAATTGACGTTAAAAAGTCTTCATATAAGAAAGTTGGGCAGTTTTTAAAGGCAATGGAAAAGGTATAAGTTGATTAGTTTGTCATACATCATTTGTTTACTTTATCATTTTGCAGGAAGGTTTAATAAGTATTAAAGAAGAAAAGAAGGGAGTGGAAACAATAGTAAATATGAATAAGTCCCATGAAAAATTTGTGAATTTCTATGTTGAAATTGGGAATCGTCCAAGAAAACCTAATCCAGAGGATGGTGAAAATCCCAGTTGTAATGTCACTGAATCATATTCAGTAACCCATGCAGTTTTGCCTGTCTTCAAAGACTATGGAATCAGGTAAATTATATTCACCAATTTATGTATCTACATAGATATTAATTAATATCCACATCTACATTAATATCAACAAATTATTTGTTCAATTGCTTTGGTAGTTTTCCATATCTAAAATTAAAACTGTTAATTGGTTTGTGCAGGAAAGGCGAAACGATGACCACCACGGAAATAAAGAAGTACATAACGACGTATGTTAAAGACCACAATTTACAAGTCGCTGAAAACAAGCGTTTTGTCAACGTGAGCGCTGACGCTTCGTTGCAGGCGATCTGCACGAATGAGAAGGCTGTGACTTGGGAGGACCTGATGGACAAAGTCGTTGGGTCGATGAAGAGCTGCTTCAAGATAAGCACGGCTGAAGCCGAAACGATGAATAAAGGTAAAGTCCAGCCGATTATCATGACGACGCACACGCGTTCCGGCAATAAAAAAGTCACCATCGTCGATAATTTGGAATTGTATCACATCAAACTGTCTGAGTTCGCCAAAGAGTGCCAGCATGGTGTTGCAGCCAGCACGAGCATAAGCCGGCCGTCAGGCAAGAAAACCGATCAGATACTCATCCAAGGCAATCAAATACTCTTCGTTTATCGCCTGCTGACCGATAAGTATAAGATACCGAAAAAGTATATTCGTGGTCTTGAAAATGCACCGAAAACCAAAAAGTGATGAGTGATATGTGCGTTAAACTACGATACTTTTGGCGTTTGTTTGGTTATTTATGCATATTGGACACATCAAAAATTTATCGAAATAAAGGAAAACATTTTGATTATTAAATTTTCATGTCTTCAATTTCTAATTAAGTGATCCCACCCTTTAGCCTATTAGCCTATCATTTTTAGCATTATAAATCTTCATTATTTGACTCCATGACTGAATCAAAAATTAATTTGCAGAGCAAATTCAGTTGCCATAAATTGAATTTGGGTATACATGAAAGCAAGTAGTTTACATCATTATGAACAACTTACCATTCACTGGATGTATCTTATAACTATTGGCACTAATAATATCACTGCATTCACTTATCTTATCTGCACAAAACGTTCTACTCAACTCACTCAACTGTGAAAATCTGCAAATCTAAGCAGAAAAGTCCACAGTCACTAAATTTGACATTTGAAACATGTATGACTGGTTGCCTATAATCGCGTTATTAAATATTCCTCGAACGAACATTTCTCAAAAAAATGGTTTTAACCTTTTATTCCTTTGTCTATGATTTAAACATCCCAACTCTAAACAAATCTCTAAACGTTTGAAATCAGCTAGAAAAAATCTGGAGGTTAGAAAATATAAATGTCAAAAAATGATGAAGCTGTAGGCTGATGGACTTATCGCATTAGATATTGACTGAAATTGTGCTTTTGGGGATCCTAATTGTCCAAAAATTAAAATCAAGATGTAACTCAATGTGATAATTAGCTTTATACAAATTTTACAGCATTGCATTTAAATTTATTTAACAATATATGCAACTCTTTATACAATTATCATTTCGTCCTTTCGTCCTTTACATGACATTATTGTAATTTTTCTAATAAGATTCATTCTGCTATAAGCTCCTCATTTAAGGACGAGAATTAGGAGCGGAAAAGCCAGCCAAAAGCCAGTTCTTTTAGAAATTAATTCTTACAATAAACCTAAATTGTTTTTGTTGTTAAGAATTTGTTTCTAAAATGATTTAGAATTTAAATTGGCTTTCTGAATCGAAACAAAACTTCCATGACATTGCATTTATTAATGTAACAAACAACATGTCAATGTTAACAATCTTTACATAATCTTGATTAATGTATAATTACTATTATCACATACTGCTACAAATCATAATAATACCCCATTATTAATAATTGCTCAATCATGATTTCAATGATGATTCATAATACCGAAATGATCGTACAGATTCCAGAGTAGAATAGTAATTTCGAAAATGGAAAGATGTCTAAAACTAAATTACAAACACGAATAATGTCATCAATCAAGGCGAAAGCTTCGCTCATCATACAAATGTGTAAAAAAAGAAAATTGAACGTAATCGGGACTACTAAATCCCGCTGTCTTTCCCATGTGCGTTCTTTGGAAGCTTGTTGCAAAAGCAGCGAGTACATCTCGCGTCAAATCGAGGCCTCATGATAATCAATCGATTCACGACTTGCAGCAAACGCGTTTACCGCTCGTACACGTATAGAGATATAAAAATTTTCAAAACAAAAATAAAACGGATAACAACGGATATCACATGTGATAATAAATATAACTTAAAAAAGGAGCAAGGTGTGCCATCCATCTCGTTTGTCGGTGGGTGAAAATAACGCCAGGAGGATTAGAATGTATAGTGCGACTTGTTCGACACGAGGTCCGAACCCAATTCGACCAGCGCCAATGCAACCGTTTGCATATCGCGCTTCTTCTGCGTTCCTTCGACATCGACAGCGTCGTCAACGAGCTCCGTGGAAGCGCTCCGCTCGCACCTGCTGGCACTGACCAAAACGGTCGGTCTTCGTTGATTCGCGCTGATGACGATCGTCGATTCTTCGCCCCAATTGATCGGCGATGCTAGATCTTGGTTGCTCTCGTAGTTCTGCAGGTCACGTGTAGCCTCGCGCAGCCAGCGTTTTTTCGGCAGGGTGCGTTCGTAGTCGTCCACGTGGGGCGCGGTTTGCTGCTCCGAGCTGGTGGCTTCTTCAACTGGGTCCGACTTGAATAACTGTACTGGCTCAGTGGTGCATAACTTCAGAACGGGCGTATGCGGATTGTTCGCCACCAGTTCGCAAATATTGCGACCTAGTGAGAGATCTTCGGGTACATCCGAATCCTCGCAAAGCGTGGAAATCGTGCGTACGAACGGGGACATATTTTCCATGTTGTTATTTTCCGCTTGATCCTTCAGATAGTCATCGTACCATGGTTGGAATTTTCGTGGTTTTTTTGGCGTGGTGCAATTTGATGCGGAAGCACATATTTTCTCGCGTCTAAAAATGAAAATACATGAAATTCTTACTATTTAATACAAAGTCACTTGCTCCATATTATGGGCTTGAGGTAAGAGATGTTGGTGATAAGCTCGTACTCAAAACTTTTTCTAATTTGACATATCTATGATAGCATATCTAAATGAAATAAAGGCATAGATATCAGAAATATGTAGACTTACTTTTTAGAAGTCTTCTTTTCTCTCCATTCTTGAATCTCGTTCTTGAACTGCTCATCTTCAATGTTGTCCAAGTTAATACTAGTCGTTGCATTGTAACGCTTCAGCTGCAACTCCGGATGCTCCGGGCAGTGGCGATTCGCATGCGTAAACCGTTTACCACAGTTTTCAGCTTCACAAATAAATGGCTTTTCTCCAGTATGCAATCGCTGATGTGTCTTCAATTGACCAGACTGGGCAAAGCTTTTGGTGCATCGTGGAAAATCACACTTGTATGGTTTCTCACCTACATACACACAACAATGTTATATGCAAATGTCTACAAATCAAGTGTGCTTTGTTTTACCTGTATGTGTTCGCAGGTGGGCTTGCAGTGATTTCTCCCTTGGAAACACTCGATTACAATACTGGCACTTGATCGAGCTGGGTGATGTGGAACCCTGCATTATTAGAGTGTTGAGGCTTTCAGCGCGCGGCCGCCCACGCCGGGTCTCACTTGGAGACATCGGCGACCTGGACGAGGGGCTCAGGTTCATTTGGGCCCCACGAAGCGCAGGTGACGATTCTGGCGTGAGCAGGCCATAGAAGCGGCTTGGCGGTGTTAGCTGCGTAAGCTGCACATTGTTTGCGTCGCTGAAGCTCTCCTTGCCGAATTGGGACCGTTTCGGCGTGCGAAATACTGGCTTATCATTCATTTCGTACGGTTTTCATTAACAAAACAACGCGTTGCACCATAAATACGCCACAGGTGGCTGAAATACACCTTATATACATAAACACCACGCTACCCAAAACAAACGACAACCGCCGCAGGTTTCAAATATGGCTGCCAGATCTAACCTATCGGATCGTTTCGCTGCACGTTCCGACCGTGCGCGATTATTATGCTCCGAATTTCATCAAAATATGCAAAAAATGTGTGCAAAAATCACCGTTTCTATCATAATTGACGAACTGACTGCGTGCTCTTGTAGTTTATTTGCATTTTAATAAGTAGATATTCATCTTGGGAGTAGCTCACGAGTAGCTACCTAACTTAAGTCACTTTAAATGAGGTCATTGACATGTGAGCAATTTAAACGGGCATTTAATATTTTAAATTATTACGAAATCAGCGCATGTACTTATACTTCAATTGCAGGAACCATTGCTGTGTAGCGAATATGTTCAATTGAACCGTTAATTGCAATTCTGCAACTACCCAATGCAGAATGATGCACGAAATTAAATGCTTTAAAAAATACGACATTTGATTACTTATTTACTTTATGAACTATTTGGAAAATCTAGAAATATGCATGGCAAAAAGGCTTATCATGTTTTCCTTTTACCTTCTACTTGAAATTACAGAATTTGTTTATCCGAAAATCATTTTAGTGTTGGTGGACATGTTTTTTTCATCTACCTTTGTTGTATACAGACTACCTTCCTTACAATTCCTTTTTGTAATAATTTTAAGACAATATCTTCTATATCTGATTAAACCAGTCTCTGTTTCAAAACTGAGGAATTGATGTAAAACCTTTTTCAAGAGACTATTTAATTATATTTTACGATAAAAATACAACCTAAAACAACGTGTCTGTTTGGTTGCCTATGTTGCATATGCATGAAAAGTAAACAATTATTTTTCATGAATTTTAATAATACAATTTTTTATATTAGTTAGATTTGCACGAACTACACTATAATAACCGATTAGAAACATTCTAAACAGTGATTTGTATGGATGCAAGAACTCTGTTTACATTTTTCACGAAAGCTAATGGCGCGATTGACTAAAGTATGGCGGCCAAATATTGTTGTAGCATTTTGGTGATGGCTTCAATTCTCCAAAGAATATTAATTAAAAATGCATTCATTGTACAATAGCTTAAGTGAAAGACTGGTTTACCTGTGCGTTTCGAGTGCAGCTTTTTATCTACAACGATATCAACGCATGGACTAATTTGAGTCAGCATTCAACACACTTTTGTTCTTCTGGACTGAAGACTGATATATTGCTTCTATGCAATTCGTTTGCTCTGGGAATATATTCTTCTTGCTTAAATTATGATAATGGAAAGGAGAATTAAATTAAAAACGCTGAATAACCACATAACATGTAAAATATGCAGAGGCTATCTGATTGATGCGACAACAGTAACTGAATGTTTGCATACATGTAAGATATGCTCAATGAGTGAATGAAAATTGCAGGTTTTACTAAGTGAAACTATTTCATGCTGTTTTAGTTTGCAAAAGTTGTCTTGTGAAGCACTTGGAGGAGAATAATACCTGTCCAACATGCAACATTGTTATTCACCAGTCGCATCCTCTGCAATACATCAGTTTCGACAGAACAATGCAAGATATTGTATATAAATTAGTACCAGAACTGCAAAAAAGTATGTATTGACTTTTTTATCAATTATTGTTCTTTTGAATGGCATCTTTCACGTTCTTATGTTATGTTATTAGATGAAATCACAAGGGAAAGAGAATTTTATAAAGTTAGAGGCTTGCCATGTCCTAAAGACATACCACCAAACCTGGCTGAACTTGAGGAGGACAAATCGCAAACTGATGTACATGCAGAATCGGACTATCATAGGCAGGATGAACAAGTGAATGTGTGTTTGGAATGCATAAGCAATAACTTAAAAACACTGAAACGGCGCTTCATTCGGTGCTCGGCGCAAGCAACCATTCTACATTTAAAGAAATTTGTGGCGAAAAAGGTATTAAATGGAATGGAGAAATATAGAGATGTAAGTATAAGCTTATAAGCTTAATGCTCTATTAATAATGTTTGTTTTCACCCGATTGGTCACAATCACCATAAATTCAGGGAAAATTATGTTTCAATCTCAAGTAATTTGCCATTGTTTTGTTGCAGATCGACATATTGTGCAATGATGAGTTACTAGGCAAGGATCACACGCTAAAATTTGTTTATGTGACAAGATGGCGGTTTCAAAATCCGCCACTAACTTTGCAGTACCGTCCGCGAATAGATTTATGAAACACTCACACGCAGTGCAAAGAATATTTATGGATTTTTATCGTCTTAATTATGTGCTAATACGAGTGAATCCGCGCTTTACATCGGGTATAAATTAGTGTGCGAACGCCGCGAACGAGATGCGATCGTTGAGTGGCAAAACATTGTGTGCGTGAAATGATAGTAAAAAATGGATCTTCATTTTTGTTTTTCGAGAGCATGCAGATCTAAGATGGTATTACAGTACAAATTTGGCACAAAACAATCACAGATTCTTTCCGAGCGTTCGAGGAAAGTTACACGATGTGTTTCGAATGGAAGAATTTGTTTCTGCATTGCAACAACTACGTTTTTGTAAAACATGTATTTTTAATGAATCATTCTCAGGAATACCTTATTTCACTTTTGTTCTCTGTATGGAAAACCGGCGGTTTGTCATTGTCATCATTGTACTGCAATTATTTCTTATTTATTCATCCATGAAATCTGTGATTTTCATTTTTTAGTATCGTAAAAATATCGTATTTGTCAAATACACGTATTTTGATAAGGTTGTCTACTATTTATTGCAATCGATCATCATTTCAGTTGCTAATCATTTGTATATTTGACCGCAGGAACATTTATTAATATCATATTTACGAATTTCATAAAAAAATCAAACCACGGTTTCGATGTGATTCCTTACAAGCGATATTTAATGACGAGATTAATTGAGAATGCCATTTTCTAATTGCAATCATTGAAGAAGGAACATTTAGAGCAAACTTTTAAATTGCAAAAACTGATGTCAGAATTTGAGGTTACAATTTTAAAAACCATGTAATTTGGGGAAAATATATTTACTTATGATAAATTCAATTTTAACTTGTTCGCATTCTTTGAGTTGATAACCAATGACTTGAACCGGAATTCAACTATAATAATCGTTTGAATCTGATGTTCCTAAAACACATTTTTGCAATTCAAGATGGCGTTTCTATAAATGTTAAATAAATTCGTTAAAACTAATAGATTTCACAATAGACGAAGCGTGGTACGATATAAACCACTTGAAAATATTATTTCTCCGATTGACATATTCAATTTTTTATTCTATATCTCCAGAGAGAAAAGTAAAAGAAAAGCAATTTCTTGAATATACGTTACTAAAAAATATCGCTTGCGATTCAATCCTCAATCCATTGGAAAGGCTCTGGAGGTTCGGGCTCCTTTTCATCATCAGCCTTCGGGCCGAAGGCAGCCACCGGCTCCACCAGCTCCTCTTCACCAGGCTTAAGGTTGCGCACCATGACGATGCCTCCAATGGAGACATTCTTCATCGGAACGTACTGATTACTATCAACAACGCTAACGACTTTCAGTTGTTGACGCATCACACGAGCTGGATTACTCAAATTCTCGAACGTCGGTTCCGGCTCCTTCTTCTTCTCCTCTTTCTCCTCCTTCTTCTTCTCGTCCTTCTCCTCCTTCTTGTCCTTCTCCTCGTCGACCTCCATCTTCTCGTCCCGGTGCTTCTTATCATGCTCGCGTCTGCGTTGACGTGCAGCGATACTCAAAACGGCCGTTGTTACCTTCTCGCGTTCTTCGCGCTTCTTCTCCTCGAGCGGCGCCGGATACGCGTACAAGCTCGGCTTCGCCCCTGAGCGAATCTCCAGCTTGGGCATCTTCAGCTGCGCGTTGAGCGCGATGAGACAAGTCGGCGTGAACGCCAACGCGAGGCAATGCGCCAGCGGGAACCAGTACCAATACTGCGTGAAGACGAGCGCACCAACGACGGCGAGCATATTCGTGTGCCCGGTGCGCGACTGCAACGAAAGAGTGACATTACGCCCACCTGCATCGATGATACCCTGCGCGAGGATGGCGCCGAACTTGGCCATGACGTCCTCGTGCTTGTTGGTGATGACCTGCGCGTACGACTGCCGGAAGAACGTCACCTTCGGGCAGGTTTGCTCCGTCTGCTGGATGAGGATCATGGCCGAGGCGATGAGCGCGCCCTGACGCACGAAGTTCACCGGGTCGAACATGACCATCGGCTCCAGGAGGGCGATGGCTTCACGCAGGCCGGTGCCTGCGCATGCGATACCTAGTGCCATGGCGGCACCGTAGCGCACGTGCGGGTTGTAGCTTTCGGCCAGCAGCGAGACAACGCTGGGGCACTGCTCCGGCGTGCGGAAGAGCAGGAAGCCGAGGGCTGTGACGGCGGCACGACGCACATCGTCGTTGACGTCGGAGACGGCGACGTGGAGCAACTTCCGGATGGCTTGGTTATGTCCGGTGCCGCAGTACGCCATCGCCAAGGTGTACATCCCGGAGCGACGCAGAATGGGGTCTTTGTCGGTGGTCAACTGGGCGATCAACGGGTCGGCCTCCTCGAGGCGGCCGTACATCGTGAAGGCGACGCCGACGGCGAGCCCACGGAGGATCTTCTCGTGCTGGCTTTCCTGCGCGTAGGCGACCATGTCTTCGATGGCGGTCGCGTTCTTCGAGCCGAGCATTACCATTCCCATGGCGATGCCGGCCGCTTCACCGGTCGCGGCATCGTCTTGGTACAAATTAAACTTCAGTTGGTCGTAAACGTCCTGACGGTGAGTTCCCATGGCGGCGAGACCGATGCCAAGGCATCCGCCATGACGCACCATCTCGTTCTGCGCGTCCTTGAGCTGTCCAAGAAGATAATCGGTGATTTTAGCGCCGTGATTCGCGTGGATCAGACCTAGAGCGTACAATCCACCTCCCTCGGAGTAACCGGAGCTGGGGCCCACCTCCTTCGGCAGGTAGCTTTGCATTAAAGTCAATGCTTCTTGCTCGTGTCCACGATGAATAACCCCAAGCGAAGCTGTTGCAGTCAACTTGGCCCAATTGGTCGCACGTGCGAGCCACTCCAAATTGTCCCGCAGAAATTGATCGCTCGTAGTTCCACTATGCATGAATCCATTCGCAATCACAGTAGCCGTGTGGCAGATGCTCACACGGATAGCCTCCTTGGTTTGCTTCAGGATCAGCAGGTCAGCGTGGTTGGACCTAATGAGAAATTGAAGATGTAGTTCAATTGATACCTCACCAGAAAGAATGCTCTGAAGTTTCTCCACACGAAGTTGGAGTTTGTCCTCCGTCGATGGGGTTGGGTCGTTCCCTTTGAGGGCCTCCAACACATTCCCCAGGAATTGCTGGGTAGCTGACTCATACAAGTCGAATGCAATCTGATAAGCCATCAATTGGCTCTCCTCCTCGCCCTGAGCCAATTTATCCAGGATTTTTGCAACAGCCAATGGATCCTCCAGGAAAATCAAACATTGACACATGTTGACATAGTCCGGTGTTGCTAAGCCTTTGTACAAGTTCACCAACGACATCAACACGGTGTTTCTAAAACCGCGGTTCTGTATCAAACTCATTGCAACTTGGAATGCATAGCTCAGCATGCCAGCAATATCATCAGATTGAGTTATAGCAGCCTCAAAGATGTCCATCCTCCGCGTCTCCAATGCAAGACCCACTGCCTGACGGTACTGCCCGTCCTCCAAGCAGCGCTGGAACATCCGGTTCACAATTGCCTCCAAGCGCGAATCAATCGGATTTCCACCATCAGCAAGCGCAACTCTTTGCTGAGTGTAGAAGTCGATGCACTTGGAGATGATGGTTTCGACGTATTCGGAACGAGAATTTACATCGAATAGGTCGCCTGCGCCCAATGCATAGGTGAGGGAATCCTCAAATGCACCCAAATGATAGTAGACCTTGCTCGCAACAAGTGCAGCAAGTTCATGCTGGTTGAACAACTTGTCCTCGTGAAGGATTTCAATCTTTTCGATGGCGTCGCTGATCTCCGGCCAGAACTCGTCGACGATGTTGTCGAGCTTCTTTAATGCGAACATCTTCATTTCGGGCCGTGGCTCCTCCAGAAGCGATATTATCCCTGCAGCTGATGTGATATTCATCTCGGTCGCTCTGCATTTTAAGCAACATTTAAACTAGATAGATTTAAGAAGTTTTGGGTGAAACTTACGAGAAATATGAAGAACGAAGTGAAAAATCGTAGGTGGCTGTGGATGATAACACTGAATTCACTTTGTTGAAAGATGGCTGTGATTTGTGACAACGCAAAGTTTCTTTCAAGTTAACCTTAGCCGAGAAAATCGGCAAATCATGCTCAATGTGCGCATGCGCATGTAATTCCAAACGCGTAATAACGCATGCGCTCTTTTGTCTGACGACAGATTTCTTTCTTATATTTAATAACATTTTTAAAAGGTAATTTCTAGAATAAAATTGTTTTCTTCTTATAATAGTACATCTCATAATGTAAAATAATCCCGTTTTATGAATAAAAATCAGGCATTTATAACACACAATACAAGGGGGCGCTGTGACTGCGATCACAATTTGTCGTGTATATCTAGTTGCCGATATTACTAAACATTTGATAATATAAAATGATAAAATAATGAATTGTTATTGTAAAAATGATATTATACAAGCCCGTTTATCGACTTTAAGTGATATTATTACTTGAGGAATTAAATTTGATACGTTGATGACAGGGAGTGGTCAATTCTTTGCATCATCATAACGTTTCGTTATCAATTTAATTTCTTCATAAAAATGCGTTGTGCATTACAAATAAGCGAGAGGAATGAAAGTTGGGAACACTATACAAAAATTATTAATATTGCAAATGTTAAATACTATAATTACGTACTTATAACATGATATAACAATGTTTATTTCTCTGCTAAAATTAATTATAAAATAATTTAATCTCAAAATGCTTGAGTATGAGGACCTGCCACCTTAATTGGACAGCCACTTCGTCATAATTTCATTTAAGTAACTTCGGCGCTGTAATTGTTTGTCCTTGGTACATTTCCAAGCCTTCGCCGCCGTACGACAGCTCGGGCGAAATTTCAACTTCGTCGCCTTCGACGATGGCATTCGCTTTCAGCAAATACTTCTTGTGCAACTTGTAGAGATCTTGTTTGGCGGTGCGCGGACAATCTTTACCGGCCGCATCCGCATTTTTGAGCGCGCTGAATTCGGAGTCGCGGGGCACTTCCCAGGCGACGAAATTCGTGCTGTACTCGAAGACGTCGAAGACGAACTTCTCGACTTTGATCCCATTCGGCGTCGACGGCGTCACCGCATTCCCCTCCGCATCCACGTGCGGAATCTTCTTCTTCGCCACGTGCAGCGGCATCTCGATGTGCACCAGCTTGCGCAGGAAATCTGCGCTAAAGTAATGATTGCAAATATTCCCTGCGTAGAAGACAAGACTCCCGTCTGGATTCGACAAGCGCGCTGTATTCTCCGTGATCTCGCTGTACTCGACGACCTGGACCTTGCCATCAACATTGCACAAAACGCCCACGCATTCCGTGGGGCTGTTCTTCTCAACGACCTTAGCACCGCAATCGGCGCCTTTCGTGGCGCAGTATCCAACAAACGTGGGGTCCGCCACTTTGACGAGGATATTGTCGACACTGTGGCAGTGCAAATGCTGGATGCCGCGCTTCCGGAAGTCGTCCAAAATGCCGTTCACCTCCAACGCTTTGTAAATGCCGCCATTTCCGTCAGGAGCAAGCGCGAGCTGATCCTTCGCGCTGAGAAAGATCCTGCCCTCAAAGTCGAAGCATGGGAGTAACCCCTGCTTGAACAGCACCACATCCTCGGGATGCAATCCGAAATAGTTGTTCTTCGTCAAGAAGTCCAACGTTTCAGTATAAGTTGGTCCGCTGGTCATAATATACCATGTTATCCTTCCATTTTTCCCATGTTTCGCAGTCGCTAGAGCTTGCAGCTTTTGAATACGCTCCGCCTGAAGTTGAAACAGCGTTTTTCCGCTCAGCAGACCAACGTCGTACATCCCCTTCGGATACGTGACACCCAGACGACTTCCCTGACCGCCTGCCATCAAGATGACACCCACGCTTCCATTCGCCACCTCCAGAAGACCTCGATTATAGTACTCAGCAAGCTTCTCCTCACCGCAACGCTCCTCCGCCTCGATCTGTCCAGCATCCAGAGGCTTCATCAAGTCATCCAGCTTCTGCCCATGCCCATTCGTACTGGCCAATGCCCTGTCGAACAGCTGGTCCATCTCTACAAAGTCCATCTTAAGTACGCTCTGCAAGTACTGCTCCCTTGCTGGCTCCTCCAACTCGTTGGCGAAGCGCAGCAGGTGCTCCTGCCTGGTGCCAGCCAGCACCCTCCTCGAGTTGCTCTCCATGCCTCTCAGTGCCATCTTGTCGAACACCTCACAACAAACACAAACTGAGCAGAAACAAATGCGAATCGGAACGTCAATCGTTGGGTCTCTACACCGTGCGCCTCGTCCGGACGCGTCTGCTCACCTCGACGCTCAGCGCGCTCTTATCAGAATGATAATGAAAGGTGTTTGAGAAGCGAGCGCTAATTGCGACCGCCGGCCACATTCTCCTCGCGGCCTGCCTCTCTCTCCGCCAGCAGCAGGCAGGCAGGGGGCAATGGAATCCACTCTCACCTCGATTCGTGATTGCTGCTGCTGTGGATGCCGTTACCATTACGCGTCGGCGACGTCGACCTGCGCCAAGAACTCTTCGCGCGATGCATTTGCTCGCTGACTCGTTTCCAGCTGCGAAGGCGAAGCTGCACGCGCAATGCGGATGGCTTGCAGCAGGCCTGCGGGCAGTCGATCACTGATTCAGGATGTCCATATTGTTCTTTCGCACGCGGATCTTGCTTGGCCAGCGGCCTACGTGTTAAATTCGTGAGCGTTGTCGGCGAATTAACATGGCAAGTTGCACGATGACTAAAAATTCCACGCGAACATATTTACATTTGGTGCATTTGACAGCCAACGAATCAACAGGGACGTATTATCCTGCCATTTTGCAACAAATTTTTTGTTGTTTCGCATAATTTCATTCCATTCTTAAAACACACTAAGAAATCCAATTAGAATTTTTGAATGTCTAATGGGAACGGCTAAATTTAGAAACCCATGACCTTTTGTTACAATAAAAAACCAATTTTTCTACTTTCACTTTCGCTCAGAGCCAGCTCAACTGGTTTCTGATTGGAATTCCACTGGAACTACATTCATTTACTATGTATATTGTATTAAATTTTTGGAAATCTCACTGGTTTAACGCTTTCTTGGCAATAATTTTTAAAAGTGCGTATAAAAATAATCGATTTTGGGTTTTGACGTAACAAAATTGTTGTAGAAGCAACTAATAATCATTATTCAGTCTGAAATAGTAATTAAAATAGATAAGAAATGTTTGTTTCATTGTTTTCTTATCTTACTGGTCTTGATGTACTTTTGTTGTTTCCATTTGGAAACAAACCTAACCTCAACTTTTTAATGTTAGTCAAAAATGATATTACCTTGATAAATATCATCTTAACGAAGATCAAACAGCACAAATGCACCACAAATGTAAATAAACATGTAATTAATTGTGAATTTTCTATTTACAGATCAATTGAAAGAGCGATTCAGTCAAGGTCATTGAAATATGTCAAGTAGTTTGACAGATAGGAAAGGGATCGTCTGATGGAAATTTGCAAATTGCTTTGCCGCAGAATAATTATTTGCTCAATGAATGTAAATAGGCGTTCATCAAGCAGAT
Source organism: Aleochara sp. GC000083 (assembly GCA_030264555.1). Taxonomy (NCBI): domain Eukaryota; kingdom Metazoa; phylum Arthropoda; class Insecta; order Coleoptera; family Staphylinidae; genus Aleochara; species Aleochara sp. GC000083. The sequence goes on from JARJDZ010010422.1 coordinate 16,761, forward strand.
AATGTGTGTTTATCATAACAATACATTTGTGAATTTCCAAAAAGTCTGTCAGAAAATCAAGTAATGAAATTTGATTTTCTGTGCAATGAATATGGATATGTATCACTAACCTCTTTGTTGAATAATTTGTGTCGTTAAAACAACAAACTTGCCTTGATTAGCAATATAGGAAATCAATAATCTTAAAATCCATTGATAACGTTGATAATTTTTAAAATCAGCTGGATCAGCGCACAATGACATTTAAACTTAAAAATTTAGATAAAGGATTATCCGACATTATTATTAGAAGTTTTACCGCTTTTTTGCTTTCTACGATATCACATTCACTTCATCTACGTTTACAATATCAAAGTCATTGCCAATTAATCGCCTTGTAAATGATTTCTGTCTATTAAAAGATTTTTGAACTTTTTTCATTCATTTAATTCAGAAGTTAGAACGAACGATGAGGCAATCATTGAGTCACCAACCGATTGTTAGTTATCTCTGTTATCTTATTGTTGGTACAGTGTCTGAAAGCCAGAAAAAGGCGTTTTAATGATTGAATATTGCATCTTATCAAGTAATATGCAGACATGAGAACCTTCGTATTATTTGAACTCCTTGGCCGAGATACATAATAGTAAAATGTGAATAAGGAAAATATTTCCTGGAAATCATGTATTAATCATATCTGTTCAAGCCGAGTTCTAGAAAACGCAAAATAGGCCTTAATTAATTAATTAACCTAGTTTATAGAAAATTTCCAAATGAGCACGTGCGTGAATTTCGCCAGAATTAGACCCTTGCAAAATATTACCTATATTATAATCTATTATTATCAGGATTTTGTACCGGATTACACATTTTGATCGCATAAAAACGTAACAAGGTACATTGAACAATACGTAGCACTTACATAAGTAAATAAATTTATCATTGGATGAAAAAGAAATATTCCGTCTGTTATATCTTATGTGCTGTGAGTCAACTCAAAGTTACGATAACTAATTCCTCTGAAATCGGTTCAATTTTATTTGCAAATCCACAACATTTATGCGAGTTATGCTGCTACTATAGGCAACACAATGTACTTATTATGAAAATCCAACATGGATTTTATATTAAAAAGAAAGTACTATACAGCAAAAGAAGACCAATTAACATACGATTACTATACTTATCTGTATCCTTATTAATTTGTAATTAAAATTTATACGAAAATGTTATTAAATTGTCCTGGTGTAGGTTAGGTTGCCTATAATCATGTCCATAATTATTTTTTTTTCAAATATTTCAAAAACAATGTTTTCTAAATTCGTCCCCATTCAATGGCGTAAATCATCACATTAATTATGTAATGCACAAAATGTGTATTTAGTTATTACTTACTAACAAATATTACTAATTTGTTATTATTGTTATTCTTCGCAATTTAAAACACTGTTTTAATAGCTTTATAGTTTATAATAAAGGATACAATTTATTTGACATATTTTTGAACAGATTTCCTAGTCATCAGTTTTACATAAACTAATATATTGCGTTAAATTTCTATGTACGCTTTTTACAAAGAGCCCTAGTGACCACGAATGCAATATTTTCTTTTGTACGAAACATCATAATAGCATTTATACATAAAACAAATCATTTGCAAAAGTAGCCATCACATAGTGAAGTTCTTCTTCATCATTTTCATTTATAGCACATTTTATAGCTCTAACAATAAGTTGGTCGTCACTATCAAAGCTCGCGCAAAACACTAAATGTAAATTTTACCCTAAAATCCGTAAAAACCAACTTTGACTACTTTTCGTTGACAGTCATTAGATTATTTCTACACCTTTTCCAATTCTGGAATTCAAATGATATATAATGTAATTCAGATTTATCAATTGTAATTAGGAGAGTAACAAATTTGATTCGGATTTGATATAAGTAATTCAGTTTGCAACAATTGTAATTCAGATGTGGTAAATATAATTGACAAAACGAGAGATTGAATGAAATTCAGAAGAGTTCAAATTCAAATCAGATTAATGCCACTCTTGGTAAATAATAATTCGTTTTTGATAAGTAAATTATATGTAAATAACATCATAATATTTTAGTAATTATCTCTCAGTTTATAAATATTTCTTAAATCAATCTGAAGTCTGAATGCTTTCTGAATTCCAAATGACAATTTGAATTACATTTCATTACAGAATTACATTTTCCAGTATGAATTAAAACTTCCTTTTCTGGATTACAATTCAATTTGAAATTCATTTGATACTTTCACAATTTCCTTTAACAAATCAGAATTACATTTCTTCTCCGAAATTTAATAGTTGCTTTCTGAATTACACCTGGAAAAAGTGTAATTGCTACATGTAAAATGAACAAATCACAATTCGTATGGACGCCAATGAAAGGCTTAGGATTTACGAGGTGCAAGTAAATGCAAATTGCTGCAATCTATAGTATATGATTCCATTCTTCGTTCGCGGGTTATCTCCTTATCTCCACACATTTCCGGTTCATTCCTCATCGTACACGACCTCCGTGAGCAATCCTTCCATGTCTTCGCCGCGCCTCCGCTTCTCGTACGACAAGCCGTCGCCCAAACTGAAACGAACGAACAGAGTCAGACGTTGGCATTCGAAAGTAGCGAAGAGATGCACCTTCACTCGCCTGATTCGCACCGTTAGGGAATGAGATCTACTTATAAGTAATTTAAATTGTATTTGAATAAATGCTAAGGCCGAAAACTACATGGAACGAACGCCATGTTTCACTAGGAATTGCAAACACAAAGCACATCATCATCATCATGTGGTTCTGTATGTACATTTTGAATAAATAAAAATGCAAAGCGATTTTTCAGTTGCTTTATTTGTACGGTTCTCGTTCGAACTCTCTGCTTACAAATCATTTCACACCTCATTAAAGAGCTCTGATTATCAAAAAAACTAAACGTACACATTGTTAAAACAACGAATTAGTGCTGTTAATAACTGTTTGCAAATATAAAAGGCAGTGCATTTTTATTTACTTCAAATTGATCGAGTTAATCATCGCACACACATCTAGCTAATGAAACTTATTATGTTACATGAACTGGATTTACACCAGATTTTGCGTGGAGCGCTCCAAAAAGTTTTGGCGAACGCTCCAGATTCGCAATCAATGTTAGCAACATCAACATGATCATCATCTGACGACATTTTGATCACGATGGATGATCCGAACACGCTCGCATTTATTACTGGCTAGCTTCGAGTTATGCGGTTTTTATTGTTGTTGTTGTTTGTTGGTTGGTGGTTGTTGTTATATGAAGGGTGTGTCTGTCGGCTACGTGAGCGGTAAACGAGAAAGAGTAGTAGGTACACCAGCTAGGTATTTATGAGGCGGCTAAACGGGACTCAATGTCTCTGACCTGGTCTGCGAATTCTCCATTGTGTGATAGGAGCCGGTGGATAGCTGTGCGCGCACCGGATAGCTGATACCATCCCCAGCACTACAAAGATACAAGAACAAACAAGAAAACAAACTTCACTCAGAATGTTCATCCATGGGGTGTGTTTATGCGGTGTGTGTCAGTCCAACAAACGGCTATATGTTATTTTATGCGGCCTACGTTCACAAAAACGCGCTCAAGCCCTTAGCGATTTCCTTCAAACACAATTCCAGCTTGCAACTCAAACCCTGCATTTTGTTAGTACGTTTAGTTTGGCGAACAACTGATTCGTTCTCTAGAGCATCTTCTTCTAGATTTGGCATCAAGCATCAAGCGAAAGTCTCCGAGCGAAAACAAACCAAGCAATAAATATAGTTAAGAAAAGTTTAATGCGTTAAGTATGTTAGTGAAAGTTAGAGAATTTAGCCATGTTTCAATTCATCATAAGTGAAGTTTCCAAAGTGAAGTTTTTGATATCATTCAGTTAAGATGTTGAAACACAGCTTTAAAACTGTTCCTTTGTCAGATATGTGCAATACTTATGAGATTTTATCACATTATTGATACCTTTATGATATAATTGTTGTTTAAGATTAATTGAATGAAAATTTAAAGTAACATTTTGTTTCTATTGCCAAAAATTACAAATTATTAGCATCAAAAGTTTCTAATGCGTTTGCAAATTCCAATTTGTAGTTAATATTTTGAATAATTGTTATTTTTTTAGCATATCAATATGATTTATGACTCAGAAAAGAATTACAAATACAAATTAACCCAGAAAATCTAATGATTTAATTTTCAAATTGATTTTGAGCTTTCTTTCTAACAAAATATTAATCATGACTGATTAATATTTTAAAATGATATTCTCTTCAGAAATTTAAATTTATACTCATATTCATGCTTCAAAAGCATCCAATCTGTTTGCAAATTCAAATTTAGTTCTAAAATCATCTGGAGACTCATTATTTACATATATCTGACTCAGAAAATCTAATTATTTCAAATAAAAATCAAGAGCAAATAATTAATTCATACTGAGCAAAGTTAATATCATATGATCAATCATAAAACACGAGAAACTCAATCAAATTTGTTGTTGAAGAAATTTGTTGAGTCCTCAAATAATTGAAATCAATATAACAAATTGTTAAATCCTATTATTACAAATTCCTTCATAAATTGCTTAAAATTGACAAGTCAAAGAAATTTTAAAAAAAATTACTTTAACAAGACATTGATCATTCAAAATATTAAGATTTGCTCAGCATAAATTTAAAGCAGAAAATATAAAAATGCAATTCACCCAAAGCATTCCCTTTCTATAAATGCAGCAGATCAATCAAATTCGAGCAGAAATACGTACGTTGTAAAAACAGGAAGCAGCCACAATTTCGGGCTGGCACCAAACACTTCGATGAAGTTCTTCTTACGTCCTAAATTAAATCCATTCTTGTCGGGTCCATTAAAAAATATTGGTGCCCTAAACGCCTCTGAAAAAATAACATTTCATATTAACAACTACTCCATCTTGAATTTGAGTAATACTTACCTAATGTTGTCCTATTAACAGATACTAAATAAATATGGTAGAAGAACAACGAGGCCAAACTGATCGCAAACATAACAGCAACAAAAAACAAAAACAGAATGTGAAACCGGCCCATTCCCTCCAACTGACCCTGAAATGAATTACGAATTAGACGCTTCCAATCAATATTTGTGTGCGAGCAATGAATACATGAAAGAACCGGCTTTAGCAGTCAATGTAAGGATAAGAATGATCGTGAGAATGAATTACGTTAAATATTCAGGCGTTGTAATCGCTTACCAAGGAATCCACATTTTGGCGGTGGCCCTGATTCGAAAAAATGAAATAAAGCATGTCATTAGGAAAGTAATGAATAGATGCATGCATACTTCAATGAGTTGCAGTCTTACCTTCCAAAATGCGATAAAATATTGTAGTGTTGTTAATGACACATATGTACAATAGATGAGTGCGTAACCAAGGAACAGAATGAAAAACTTGTAGTTGGTGTAGCAGACGCAATTGTTTACCCACGGACAATGGTGGTCCATCTTCAGCACACATTCACCGCACACAGAGCAGTGATGCGCACGGTCGGGCTTTATGTGCTTGCACTTCTCACAGTACCTTGGTGTACCAGCAATTGTACGATTCAGATTTGGCAAGTCTTTGCTGAATCGCTCCAGAATGTTATTCTGCATTTCTTCATTATCTGAATGTGTCAGTCTTTCAAGCTCTCCTTCTGGAAGTTTATACTAAAATCCCATAGCATATTTATAAATCCAATTGTGATACAAACAACCCAACAACTTACATTTGAAGGTACTCTTCCAATGTGTGTAAATATTGTTTGAAAGTATGCCCAAATGAACATGATGAAGACCAAATGGTATACTATGAGGTATATTAACTGTTCAACTTTTGTATCTACTGTATCTGCAACATACAAGCTGTTCTGTGCACATTGTTCAAATCAATGGGTAGTCGAAGGTGGTAACTTACATAAACAGAGTTGTACTACATATGCATAGTAGGACCATATTACTATGCACAAAATAAATAAGACCGGCACCCATTTTACGGCCTTAAAGCAGAAATGGCATGGATGGCGATAGTCATTTGTTTCCGGAGCCATCGTTTTAAGTACACTTGCTTAAATCGGTACTAATTGCGAGATTAATTGTTCATTCCATGCACCAGTAGCAACACCATAACTTGGTGCTTGTTACATCTACCCGCACTGAGTCATTGCGATAACATCGGAGTACTTGTGGCGAATGTGGGCACGATCTCCAAATGAAATTCCGAGTCAAAATAAATAGATTGATGAGAAGTTTGATGGATTTGTGTCATTTGTGGTAAATGAGGTACTTCCAGGAATGACAGGTCGCTCAATTTTTGTGTATTCTGGGTTAACTACCTAACGCGTAGTATTGTATTCAGATAAGTTTCGTTTGAGGAAGCAATGAAATAATTATGCATATTTATGTTTCTAAAAATAGCAAATGTTATCATCAAGAACAAATAAGAGAGGATTAAAAATTTAAAAATAATATGAATGTGTAGTTTTGGTTAGTCACCGCTAGAGGGTTCTAGTAAGAAGTCAATACAAAAATTACTGGATCTAATCATAAAATTATCAAAGAACCTTAATTTCAAAATATTGTGAGTACGGTTATTAAAATAAACAAAAATATTATAATAAATTTAGTTTACACGGAATAAATGGAGATTAATTGCATGGCTGTGAGCGACCTCTATGTGTGAAGATTTGACAACAGCTACTTCTAACCTCAAATTTAATCCAAAAAATATGTCATTACTTTTTAGGAACGAATATCTTTTAGGATTAATGGACAAGGAATACTTATTAATATATAATTTGCAGAAATATTAAGTTTAAATAATTGTAGCCATCTTTGAAAGAATAGGATTAGCTTACGGATTGAGATAACGATTGAAAACACGTGCAATAATAACAAGTGAGATAGAGAGCGAACGATGTTGGCCGCCTGCTGAGATCAGACGAGCCCTCTTTATTTGGGTCTCTGTTTGGGTGAATTCTCTGTTGTGCATTGTATTCAGCGCGCTGGCTGGTTCGTTGTTGTCGGTCGCGTTGCCTAAATTTGGTGTGTTTTCATTATCACGCACGATCCGTTTGATGGAAAGTCGCAATCGCACGGTCGATTCGCGTGCGATCATCCAGCTGTGCGCGCAGCTCGACGCATCGGGCGGCTGCAATCATCATCGCACGAATCGAACGCTGACCGCAGCCCGCGCCCGTTGATGTGCTGCTGATCACGACCAAGAAGAAGGCGATGGCCGCGAGTTCTCCTGCGGCGCGGCGCCCATTGCGAAGCAGTTGTCCATTGCCTCAGTGCCGTGCGGGATCAGTCCGATCGATTAACAGCAGCAGCAGCACGGATTGCACAATGTCGCCGCCGTCGTTCGCGGTGTCACTCTCAGATGGATACGCGCCGAGCGCAGCGTTCCATCCGGCGACAGTGTTATAGTAGCGCGTTGCAGAGTCACGTAACGCGGAATTCCTCGGGGATCGGGCGCGTTTTCCCAGCCGTGTTTTGAATGCGGCCACGCACCGAGGGCTCCGCACCGAGCAACAGCCTGCTGAAGCAGCCCTCCGCTCGCTGCCGATTGCGTTCGTCGTCGTCGTGCCCGGTGGATTGTCGTCTCGATGGAGGAGAAGGCAGGGAAGTCGCGAGCCAGCCGAACGAATCCAGCGAGGGTGCTGTTCTTTGACGAGCTCGCGAACGCGGCCGGCGCCGAGGCGGCTGCAGGAGGCGCCCAGTGGAGGCCGTCCGAACAGAGCACCAAGTCACATGGCCCGCCCCAGCTGCATCCAGGTACATGCATACATATATTCGCATGCTTTTGTTTTCGCGACGAGTGCATGTTGGGACAATGCGTCTATAAAAAGGTGCCTCGTTGTTGCCATTTTTGTGCAGTCGTTTGTCAGCTAAATTTGTGCGCTGCAATCAAAATAAGAAAGCGATAATACGTTGAACCGAACGAGGTGAATGTGAAATTAAACCGTGTTCAGGTTTGTGACTCACAGGAGCATCGCCTCTTCGTATTACCATACCAAACATTCGGCTTTGTTTTGATGTGTCATGCACTTCCACGGCCAACGAAACACTGTTTCTTGTAGTCACTTTTGTCGCTTTTTTTTCCTCAAATATTTCCGCAATTTTTTGGCGTCCTAATTGTTTGTTATGGCGTTGCTAGGGGCAACCGAGTGTTTTTCGATTGTTGCCGTTAGGTTTTTGTTTTGTGCGAGCGCTGTCAATCATTCAATTGTTTTCTGTTTTGTTTGGAATATAGGTTAGCTGTTTATCATCAATCTTTTGTTTGATGCTTTCCTGAAATAATACAATTGTTATTAACAAATTAACTAATTGTTATCTTGCAAGTGGAAGAACGATAAATTTTTACATGAATTCACCAGGTAAATTCATGGTTTGTAAACAAGAAATTTTCTAGGATAATACAGGAATCTGTAAAACATGAAACTCCAACATCTGTCAACAAGCAAGCGACTTGATTTTTCAAACGGAACTTGGAAAGTTTTCAGAATTAAATTTACACTCCTGTTGTTTGAAATCGCTTCGAAGCGCTTGATGACTAAACTAACCTGCTGACAAACGTACATATTCGTTCGTATCGTACGCACCAAACGGGGCTATTAAGACGCGAACAACATTCACAAGTGCCGTGCAAATCCGGTCGTAACTAACGCAAGCTTCTATCATTAGTGAAATTGAATGACGACGCTCGTTGCATTAGCGCTCTGATTACGGCCGCAAACAATAATCGAAGTTGTTAATTCGTTTTTTCTTGCTTCTCTTGTCCGAAATGAAGACGCATGTTTGTCGTTGATAGATCCCGGACCGTCAGTGTCGTCGTCGTCCAGCGGGCACCATCAGCAGCCGGCGAGTTTGCATGGCCCCGTCGTCACGAATCTAGTGCGGATACGCAGCTCGACGCTGGGAAAGTCTGCGCCGTCGCTGTCGGCGAATATGGTAAGCACTTTCAAAAGATTGCCACCGGTTTGGCGTGAGTGTGTGCAATTTCTCCTAATCATTTCCGATGTGTGGTGTTCCAGCGGGAGAACGGCGCGAATCGCCGCAGCAATCGCCCGGGCGCCGTCCACCGGCTGAGCTTCATCGCGAACACGTCGCCCACGCTGCCCAGATCTCATTCGCCCATTTGCGGCAGCCCGATCGACAGTCCACGCACTCACAATAGCTTTATCAATTTCTCATTCGCACCAATTAAAAGGTATGCTCGTATTTAACACCCGATTGTTGTATATTCTGCAGAAGCAGTCGTGATATGTATGCAAACGTTGAGATTTGATGAGGAACAGCATTTGTTTGCGAATTGCAAGAGTCCGCCATTTTGTAGTTACCCCTAAATTATGGTAGGCAACCCACAGTACATTCAAGGATTGACAATTATATTGTTAACATTTTAACAAAGTTTGGAGATAATTCATGTCAATAATATGAATTTCGGATATGATTGTTGGACAATCAGGTCTATGATAATTGAATATCATGTCAATACAATCATCTAACTGGCTTGAAAGAACGACCTGATATGTATGCATTTTAGACAACTACTTTCTCCTCTTTGGACAATGTTTATAATTGATTAACTGTATTATGATTGTATTATCAGTAGGGTACAACCCTGATGTGTCGTACACACACCCATTTTGTTTATTTATCATCATATAGAGACCAGGAAATATTTGCATATTCATTACATTAATGCATTTGGTGAGCACACAACGCATTTTATATTGGTGCATCACTTCGGCCCGCAGCACGCGTTCTATATTTAGATAAGCGCATTCATGACCGCTTGTAAACAAGTTGCAGTGCGCACAAGTTGCAAAATTGAATAGCGCTTCAATAATATCCCTCCCCGTTGCTTCGATAAGCAACAATAAGCTAATGTAGCATGCATAGATTGGCGGCGATAAACGGTTAATTGTCCGTTGTGCATAATATTCTATCAATTCGCAGTATTTGTACAAGATGTCGACGCAACGTTGCGTTGCACATACGACAATAAGCTTCCATTCCTAGCAACAATTATCTTTAACTATCACTTCGTTCCTATTACCTGAAACGCCATGAAACGCGCTTTATTGTTGCAACTAGGCCAACGACGATAGCGCGTAGGCGAAACGAGCCGTTAAATAATATCCTTTATTCACTCGAAGATTTCGCACGGGTCGAGCCAAAACAAGCGGTAATTGAACGCAATTTTAATTTTGGCACCGCGACCGGCCGCACAACAAAAACGCGCCCGCGTCCTAATGAGCATAAATGGTTAATCACACCGAAAGCCATCGTGTGCGTCAAACATCCATCGTTAATTGCTCTTGCAAATCGCACAATGCAAATTACACTAATTGCGCTGCATTATGCTAAATATAAGACAAAGTACGTGTGCTTGGGGAAACGTCGAAGTGGCGAGATGCGTAATGAAAGCTGAAAATGGCACATTTCTAACTGATTGACTTGTTAATTAGAATTGCGGCTGGCTATCGCGGCGATGGACGAAGATGGTCGGTGGCGTCGCTGCCGTCCTCCGGGTACGGGACGACTCCAGGCAGTTCAAATATGTCCGTGAGTATACATTGTTTGTAAATAATCTTGGAAAAATAAGTATAAGTATCGAGAAAAATGCCCATTGTAAACATGTTGATGTTTTCAGTCAAAGTGTTCAAGTCACGAGAAGCTACATCAATTGCCGCACATTCCGACATCGGACGACATGCGCATACTGACGCACCATTTCTCGAACAACGACAGCAGCTCCTCGCTGACCGGCATCGGTTTCGAAGAGGGCGGCAGCATCCATCGATCTCCCCTACATCGACCACGCTCACGTAGTTTAAGGTATGCTTTCTAAAAACAAAAAAAATTGTGAGGTCTTACTTAATATATGCTTGCGTTACAGTAGTCCGAGCAGATCGCCGGTCGTCGACAGCGAGCTCTCGATGATGAACGTCATGTACAAGGAGCGCTTCCCGAAGGCGACGCAGCAGATGGAGGAGCGCCTGGCGCACTTCATCAGCGAGCATCGATGCGTCGACGGCGCCGATCGCTACGGCGACTATATGCCGATCGTGCGCTTCGTGCACCACCAGGTGCTCGAGGTGGCACGCGACTGCCTCTCGAAGTCGCAGCACAAGCTCATCACCAGCCGCTACTTCTTCGAGATGTCGGAGAACCTGGAGCGCCTACTCACCGAAACGAAGGAGAAATCCGAGGAGGCAGCAGGACAGGTGACGGGGATCATCAAGAAGCTGCTGCTGATCATCTCGCGGCCGGCACGTCTACTCGAGTGCCTCGAGTTCGACCCCGAGGAGTTCTACCACTTCCTCGAGGCGGCCGAGGGCCAGCTGAAAGGTCTGCAGGGTATTAAAGCGGATCTGCCGCAGTACATCATCCAGAAGTTGGGGTTGAATCGGGACCCCATCGCCGAGCTGCAGCAGGAGCTGCGTAACTGCAACTGGCCGTCCAACGAGTCTTCGCAGCGCTCGTCGCTTTGTCTCACGTCGTCGACGCCCACGCAGAACGCCTCGGCGACGACATCGGCGGCGGCGGCGAAGTGGGGCGCGAATAACCCCAATGAGCACGACTATGAGGTCGTTAAGTTGATCTCCAATGGGGCGTACGGCGCTGTGTACCTGGTGAAACATAAGCAGAGCAAGCAGCGCTTCGCGATGAAGAAGATCAACAAAAATAATCTGATGCTGCGTAACCAGGTGGAGCAGGTGTTCGCCGAGCGCGACATCCTCAGCTTTGCCGATAATCCGTTCGTCGTTTCCATGTACTGCAGCTTCGAGACAAAGAAGCATCTCTGCTTGGTGATGGAGTACGTCGAGGGCGGCGATTGCGCCAGTTTGCTCAAGAATATTGGTCCATTGCCGCCGGATATGGCGCGTTTCTATTTCGCCGAGACGGTGCTCGCCGTGGAGTATTTGCACAGCTATGGCATCGTTCATCGAGATCTAAAGCCTGATAAGTATGTTATTTCACAGTTGAAAGAGGCAATCGAATTTAATTTACGCATCTCTTGCAGTTTGCTTATCACCGCGTTAGGACACATTAAATTAACTGATTTCGGATTGAGTAAAATGGGGTTAATGTCCTGTAAGTATTTCATTGCTCGCGTATTTTCAATATGCTAATAGGTTATGTTTTCAATAGTGGCTACAAACCTGTATGAAGGATATATTGATTGCGAGACGAGGCAGTTTTCCGATAAACAAGTCTTTGGAACTCCCGAATATATTGCCCCGGAAGTGATTCTACGTCAAGGATACGGAAAGCCGGTCGATTGGTGGTCCATGGGCATCATTCTCTACGAATTTCTCGTCGGATGTGTTCCATTCTTTGGCGAAACGCCTGAAGAATTATTTGCTCATACAGTTAATGGTAAATATTCATCAAATTTTCATCTTGAATTTCATTTCACAATCAATAAACTCATAAAATGGCGTCCAACGATCCGCCATTTTGTAATCGGTGTAACATTTGTAAAATTTGCAGTGTTGCCAACAGTAATTTCAAAAAACTACCATAATTTATTGTTACAAATTGTAATATTTGTATATTTCTAGATGATATCGAATGGCCAGACAACGATGATTGGTCCGTACAAGAAGAAGCAAAGGCCCTCATAATGGTCCTCCTGCAGCAATCACCACGTGACCGTCTAGGTACAGGTGGAGCACAGGAAGTCAAAGAACACACCTATTTCGACGGCTTGGATTGGAATTCTCTCCTTCGACAGAAAGCCGAATTCGTTCCGCAGCTGGAGAACGAAGAAGACACCAGTTACTTCGACAGCCGCATCGATCGATACAACCACGAGCTGGAGGACGACACTGACGACACGGACGACTCCCCAGTCATCGGCCTCTTCTCCTCGTGCTCACCGCAATACAAAAAAGTTCACAGCTCGCGTGTGAGTTTGAATACTGACCTGGAGAATAGCAGCGAACCGGTACGCATAACGACGTCGGTGGCGACGACGCCCGACACACCGGAAGTTCTCGATTACCGACGCGTACGGCAAAGCCTACTGACGCCCGACAAGGACTACTCGGATGTCCTGCCCCTGGACAAGAAGCTCATCGACTTGAATCGCACTGTTAGCACGCCGGAGTCGTCACAGACGGATAGCGACGATGTCTCGCCGCAAATCCAGCGTCGACGGAAGCATCTACACGCTAAGGAGTTGCTGCCGAAGTTCTCCATATCCGTGGAGGACGAACAAATGATCCATGCATCGACGGCCGCTAGAGATGTACCCTTCGCGAAGGACCGGGATAAGATGAGCGGCACGCAGAAGCATAGGTCGCGCGCTGTAGTGAAGAGCGCGTCAGCATCTGGATTGTCGTTGATGATACCTTCGGATGACTTCCAGACGCCACCGACGGTGCATTCACCAGGTGGTGGCATTTCTGGTATATCAGGTGGAGGGTCGAGTACGGCGAGTTCTCGAGATACGTCGCCATGTCGGGAGTTATCACCGTTGGTGACGAGTCTCAAACCCCCGATTATCATCCGTCGTGGTCCTAAAGGTTTCGGCTTCACGGTGCATACGATTCGAGTGTATTATGGCGATACGGATTTCTATACGATGCATCATTTAGTGATGGTAAGTATTTTCATTTTCTTAATTGTATTTTTCTAATCGATTATGGTTGATTAATGCTTTAATTTTAATTTCAGGCGGTCGATGAAGGAAGCCCCGCATTTGAGGCAGGACTTCGTCCGGCGGATTTGATCACGCATATCAACGGTGAAGCCGTCCAGGGATTGTATCACACGCAAGTACTGCAGTTGCTTCTCGGAGGTGCGGAACATGTCAGCCTTCGTGCGACGCCGTTGGAGCAGACGTCGATTCAAAGTGGCGGACGCAAACGCGAACCTGGACAGAGCAAACTAGCCAAACGTAGTTTGCATCGTCAAAAGAAACAAAAACGTGACAACGAAAAACGCCGCAAGACGTCGCTCTTCCGACGCATTAGTAGTAAACGCGCCAACGTGGAGATGCAACAAGTAAGTGACATCGTCCTCTGGGTGTTTGGGTATTGGTTTATTTATGGGGTCGCTTTGCAGATGGCTGCCAGTATACAATCACCGCTGACGGTGACGCCGAGCCGCAGCTTTTCGTCGTTCCCGCGCCAGGACGCGCCGAGCACGCTGCGCGCGTCCAACACCCCGAACCGCAGCAGCCTCTCCCCCTCGGACACGTTCGGCGCGCACAACTCGAGCAGCTCCTCGTCGCAGTCGTCCTCGAACTCGCCGAGCCAGAGCCAGCCGCTCGGCGCCAGCAACCGTAATAAACAGCACTATCAAAGACCATCAACTTTGCATGGCTTGAAGCATAAGCTACATTCGAACCCATGTCCGAAAAACTTACACGCTGGTAGTCCGGCCAGCGTGCCGAATAGGCGCAAGTCAGTAGGTCACATCCCATTGTCACCGCTCGCTCGAACACCATCGCCCTCGCCATTGCCCGCCTCACCGACACGATCACCAAGTCCGTTGGCTTTTCCAGTGGGTCACCAGCCGGGCAGCTCGAACACGACGCAGTCGTACAGTCCGAGCACGTGCGCCGGTGCCGCCGCGCCCGCCTGCACCGGCAGCCTGATGGCGGCGAGCGCGTCGCCGCCGTGCGCGCAGACGAAGAAGTCGTTTGTGCGCGCGAAGACCTCGGAGCCGGGCTCGCCGCTGCTGCGGCGCGCACTCTCGCCGGACCGGCTGCATCCGCGCAGCGCCGAGAGCAAGTGCTCGTCGATCTCGCCGCTCTGCTCCTCCGGGTCCACGCAGGTGCAGAAGGCGCAGACGCGCGGCGCGACCAGCGCCGTGTGGCGCTCGACGAGCCAGCCGGAACCGAGTCGCGACCACGTCGCCGCCGCCGCCGCCAACGAACCCACGGAAGAAAAGAGCACGCACGAATCGACCATTGTTACGACGATTACGCCGGCCACGCCGCCGACGACGACGAGCGCGAGTGAAAGCAACCGGCTCTCGTTGACGCTCGCCGGCCCCGGCGAACTCCTGCCGCGCATCGCCGAGGAGAAGGATTCGCCCACGAATGCGCAGGAGGCGAAGTGCACCACCGCGATCGCTGTGAAGGAGGCCAAGGAGGCCGAGAACAAGAAGCCGCCGCCCGACGCGCCGAAGAAGACCGACGCGAACGCCAGCGTAGAGAAATATAAAAAGTAGCTGCTAGTTCGTTCTTAACTAAGAGTTATTTTTAGTACCTGGAAGTTTCGAAGGAAATGATTTGCAATTGAAGAAGCGTTAGGCAAGACAAAAAACGTGTTCGCGTACGCACTTGAAACTTATAGTTCATATTTGATAGATGAAATCTAATATCTAAGTTAATGTTGTTTGAATTCGAGAATTCGGTGACGTTCTTTAATTTGTTATTTCCTTTAGACATACTTCGAAGCAGAGATTATAACCGATTATAACTCGGGACGCGAGGTGTTCAATTAGCACCTAAAAATGATCGATTCGTTACGTTGAAATTGTTCCCATGGGTCCAATTGAACGCAGAACGCAGAAGCAACTCATGCATCCTCATGCTAATTACACGAACATGAAATTGTGATCTATTTATTTAGTTTATTATTTGCGTTAGTATTAACCACGAACATTGTTGTTGATTGAATTCGCTACGTTTGATTAAGTTTTATACGTGTTACGATTGCCGGGTGAAAGCGTTGGCCGTTCACTCCTTTCACGCCGCAATCGCTCGCCAAATCTTTTAGATTCATTTCGTTTCGATTTCCGCACACGTAGTGGCTCCCTTATTTGTGCGTAGTTTTAGTGCAAACGTCGGCAAATCTTTTAAGTTTGTTTTTAAACTTTGCTAGATGTTAAATATAATAATATAATTGTGATTTTTAGAGAATGTAAACCCTTAACGAATGCGTGCAGATGTTCTAGATGGTTAATGTATGTTCAACAAGTTCGGATATTGTTACAATCAGCAATTGAAGACACAATGTACATATTCAAATCTTGAAGATAATAATTTATAAGTACGTTCACTATTTATTTCCGCCTGATACTGTCTCATCAATACTGCTTGCCCGAAAAAAGTGAAACGTGTGTTTGTATTTTTTGTATATGAAACTTGCTTCATTTCTGACTCGCAGAGCAATTCAACATATGATTTGTGCAATATCTGTTAATATAACCACACAAATAAACACTTCGACAATAATTTGCCCACACCTCACTTGGTTCAGATAAAAGTGTAATATTGAAAGGATAATTTTGTAGCAAAACATTCGAACAAGAATTGTAGACTGCTAAAACTCAGTCCAAATGCCCAAAGGGCCAGTGCACCTTGAATGTGTTTGAAGCTTATGTTTAGATTGCTTTTGGCTAACTTTTGGTCCATATCCTTCTGGATGTTGGAAATTGAATAGTGTTGACGGGCAACATCCCACTCCCATTTTATATTTAATCCTGCTGCTTGTGACAAATGTAGAAATTCATTGAATCGTGGTGTCAATATGTAATAAGAGCGCGTGAAGGTTACTTGGCAGAAGGAATTCATCCAATTTGATAATAATAACCGACTCCAAGAAGTGTGATTGTACATTGATGTATAGCTGATGCCATTTGATACTAAAAATTACGTTCAATCATGCGGTCGTAACATTTCATTTAGGTGCATACGTTTGGAATGACTCAAAATGGCGGTTAATATTGTAGTTGGCTTGGGACACTCTTTAGGAGTAAATTTGAATTTGTTATAAACAAAATCAGTGTTATCTGGAGGCTGAAATCAATATGTGCGAAATGAGAATTTGCAATGATTACCGCCCATTATGAATATCCTGAATATGAGGCTGCAGGAAAAATTCATAATGAAACAAACTCATTATCAGTTAGTTGAATTTCGGTTTCTTTCCTTATGAATCCTGCTAATGATTTTATCATTGATGCCTGAAAATATTACCTTTTCATAATCCCATGAAGGTACATCACCTACACAACACTCAACGCGTTGCTCCAAATCTACCAAGCTTTGAATTTCATTAAAATATCTAAAAACACACATTAAACAAATTCATCTTTGTGCTTATAGGTTATATACGTTGGAGAGAAGATAGTTTTGAGAATTGTTGAGTTATACAACGCTGCAAAAATGATGCTAATCTTAAGTATTATCATCAGGACGAAACGTCCTTGCATATTCCTTGGTAACCGACCATTGCCCATTGACTGGCTAAGGAATGAACCAACGATGCTCAATATGGTTGGTGAATAATCTGTCGTTATTTGTCGGCTTATCACAAAGTAGATGATTCCACTGATAAGGACAGCACCGAATGATGCCCAAAGGAGAGGACTGAACACTTTGATGAATGTCAGTAAACCGTATACAATTCTGAAGTGATACCCCAATCTTTCAAATGCGCATTTTAAGGTTAGAAAGGTTCAACTTACTTGGGTGAAGCAATTAGAAATGTGAATTCGTAGTAAGTTATAATGTAGCTTTGTATTCCTGCATTGCCTTTTATTCCTCCTGAATTTCAATAAAGAATGTCATTGAACTAAAGGGTCAGTGAAGGGTTGTAAACCCTGGGGGATATTTTTCACTATGCATGAAGGCAAAATGGCTGCATTTATCAGGTAAAAGATTTACTTACGGAGTAATATGGTACTTTCACTGAACATACTACCAATGAGGCTGCATTTTGGATTGCGAACATTGGTATAATAGTTGTCAGTGCAGCGAAAATATCAGAGGTTATGTTTGCGGCAAAATTCAACAAGATATTTGAAATTTATATCTGAAAGGAAGATTTGAAGATTAATTTTAATAAATTGCCAGATATCAATATATACAAATCGTATTATATTTATAAGATATGATATGATTTGAAATAAGAAAAATGCGACAGGTTAAAGGTAAGTGTCGCGCTCTAGTGAGAAGAACTTGAAGCTGCATAAGAATGAAAATGTAAAGTCAGACTGATGAGGGTTGGTTTTTATGAGCCATAATATTTTTTTCTATACTAACCTCCAAGCAACAAATCTAGCTTACCCAATACCAATATCTTAACATCACCATTTAAACCCTTGTGAATTTCATTGACGCCATTAACGAACCCAAATTCATCACCCATAAAACTATTACTGCTGACATTCCAATCATTTACATGGCTGACATATCGGGTATATGAACCAACATCTTCATCATACACGACTGAAAATTTATACAACTCAAACACATCATCCTTTGTCAGGACGAGTATGGTACGATACAACATCCCAAACCATTGGGGCGCCATCTTGTAATTGGAGTGCTTCTGGATGAAGATTGACATAAACGATTGGTCCTGGACAAGATGGTTGGGATACGAGTCGACAAGAGCGCCGCCTTCAATGATTAAGAAGTTGCACTTTGCAGGAGCTCGTTGGTAAATTTGGACTAAATAGATGGGCACATTATCCATGCGAAGTGAAATTGTTTGCGGACCATGGACGAGATGAATAATGCAATTGAGGTTCAGGAAGTATTTTTGCACTAAAAGATGTATCAAAATGTTTAATGATTCAGTGTGTCCGCGTTCGCGTTGAAACGAATTCCACAGAGTCGTGTGATTCATTGTTACCTCCAATAGAGGGCGGTGGAAACTGTTATGATTGAGTGGGGACGGATGTACTTATGGTTGCAGGAACAATGAAAAAAGGGCAATTTCAATTCAACGCTTCACTAAAATGTTCCATCAGGATCCATTTTTTTAATGGTCGCATAAATGGTTATAATGGGAATTATCCATTCATTCGAAGGGTCGGCGTTTTGAGGTTATTAAAAGGGACAATTGGAAATTGTCGGGGAATCACATTATTGTGATATTTCAAAGTAAAAAAATGTATGTTTATGTGTGTATATTACTTAAGGGTCTCAGATACTTTTTTTGCGTGAAAATCAGACCAGATTGGATCACTTATATTTTGATAAATCCCGGAAAAATGTTGTTGGATAGATAGATGGTACTTAATAGTTGACTAAAAATACAATTTGAAACAGATTTCATTTGTTAATTGCTTAGAAACAAGCAATAGAAAATGAAAAATTACAATCTTTCGCCACGACCAGCATCGTAACCGTTAAAGTTATCGACTTCAAATTTGGCAACGTTATCA
>JARJDZ010010425.1:0-10620 GCA_030264555.1 Aleochara sp. GC000083
GTGAAGGCGCTGGTGACGGTGATGGCGTTTTGTCTTTGCATGGCATTCAATAATGGGCGTATGATGAGCCCTTTTTTCCTGCCATCCAGACTCTCATGTCGAAAATTATGACGCAGATACAGAACGAAAACGCTGGCATAGTTTCGTATTTGTGTGCATGTCATTTGCTTGACTTTGTGTTTCTTCCCATGATTTCTTCTCATGATAATGCCATGCATAAGGTTCTCATATCTGGAGTTCTTGAAATTTATGGTGACAGGCGAAATTCTTCTTGATAAAGTTATCGTTTTGTATTTGCTTATGGACACAGAAAGATAAGTGGTCCAAATGGTAATATACATTTTAGTTTTGAGCAAAATTTAGTAGGAATTGATAAGATACAGTCAAATTTTGAGTAAAATACTCAAGAAGTTACTTCGATTAAAATATATGCACCAAATTGATCCACACTTCGAACAAGAATCTGTGCTCGACTAGTTAATTTTGAAGCAACAAAGCCATTCGATTCAGGTGGAAACTTGTTTCCAAAGCTATAAAGAGAAAGAATTACAAAATAGGAATTCTCAGGAAATGTATTTGTCTAAAAAACAGCAAATTGGACTACATATCTATATAATTAAACTGGCAGAAAGAGGCAAATTATTGTATTGCTGTCCAACGGAAAACGCGAACCGAAATTTTCCCATCGAATCCCGCGCGTTTGTTCCCATACTCAACGAACGTAAAAACAACGGTCTTGTCGCGTTTCTTCACATTTTCTTGCCTTCCCTCTTCGAGTGCACACATACGTAATCGGTACGAACGAACGTATGTAGTTTCATTTTTTCAACTCTGAAATCTTCGAGTATAATGCACGCGGGCGGCGTATGTGTACTTAGATTACAGATCTCTGAAGCATGACGACAACGTCTTTCTTGCGGCCTTTGTGCGCCTCCTCTTCTTGTATGACCATTGTTTGCTTTCATTATGTGCCCGCTGCTCCGCTGCCACCTCCAATTCAACGAGCTTCTTCGCCATGCACGTCAAGAACACTCCTTTCATTCCATTCCAGCCGACTGCATGCTGAAAGTAAAACAAATTTCATCGCCGCGCGGTCTATCTGCACATGTGTCCCGTATAGATGAATAATAAATAATACGTTTGCCGCGTTATCTCACACATTTTTACGATTCGGATCTCGCCTTGAGCGGAAAAATTCACGACGAAAGGAGATTTCAACGCGTGAACGCATTTTACACGCGGGAACGGACTTTAATCGCCCGCAGCTTTGCCGAGTGTTTCGAATTCTTGGCAATTTTCAATATGGAATCATTTGCATTAGATGCCATCAGGAAAGGAAGGCATTTAAGTCGTTCGCGCATGATATAATTTAATTTTAGTGCAGGTGTGCGGAATTTATTATGAACGTTGATCTATGAACGTTCTGAGAGTTCAGCGCATGCAATTGAGCGGAAATTTTCTTGTAATTCCATTTCTTTACAGTTAGTTGCTCGTGTAATTACCGCGCGCAAGTTGCGCACTTATTTTAAAATTTGTATCCACAGCTAAAGACACCTAGCGGTGGGTTTCTGAAGTAGAGAAGGAAAACTGTAAATGTCGGTATCGTTACACAAGCGCCCACTAGGTGGCGCTAGGTGTTAAAATCCAACAAAATTTTCAGTTGTATTTAATTTTTTTTCATTTTTCTCTTTATTTCTTTATTTTGCCGGTTTGTCATCGTACATATTTTATGATTTGAACTTTGGTCGGTAATTGTATACTCTGATTTTACTATTTCGACTAAAATAATACATTTGAAGTTGATTAGGTTATGTTAGGTTTTCATTGTTTGTCGCGGGAGTAATGTGGCACTTTACTCCCTCCCTCCAAAGTTAGTTGTGATTGCTTCGATTGCATTGAGTCTCAAGAAACTCAAATTTTAATTGGCAGTTAGTTATTAACAGTGTGAACAAAGCGCTTTTTCGTTGCTCTTATTGGAAGTGTATGGCGAAGTGGAACATTTATACGATGCCAAAGGGATACCGATAAAACGCGATAGCTGCAAAGTCGTGAGTGGACCTCCAAGGAGAGCACGGATCGCTTTCCTTCTTGAAGATCGCCGGCAACTGAAACAAAGGATGCGCGTGATACATGCTCCACCAGAAGGCAGCGATGGCAGCAACAATTTTAACAATATAAATAGCGTTTTGCCGGCGCGACGTTCACGTTCGCATTGCCTCCAGATACAATTAAAAGTAATGTTAAGCTTCAGTATTGTATGCGAGATTGTTCCTCTTTTGTCTGATAATGCCGATGCCAATGTGAACCTCTTCGTGGACCACTTTTCAACTTTTTAACCTCGTTTTGTTTTAGCATCCAATAAATGCACAGGGATCAATCCATTCGGTTTCTATCATTCGGGGAATTCCAGTGACTCGATTGTTTAAGTAAATAGAAATCTTGGTAATTGATTGCGTGATTTCTTCAAAATATTAACGGCTCCCGTTTCAGACGAAACAATAATAAGGAATTTGTCGAAATGTGACGTAATTCAAGGTCTAATCAATTCGAACCCGATGAAAACTGTACATTTCTTGACGACTTCAATGCCGTCTCATGATGCTTCCATTCGTGTCGATGTTGTGTAATCCACGCTCATGCACGCAGCACACGTCGTCCTCCGACATGAAACGTTATTATGATTATAATAGCCGCAGTAATTAGAAAACGTACAAAAGCAAATACAATGGCGCTGCGAAGAAAGAGAGATGAACAATTAGAAAATATTTTCGTCGGCTGCATCTCGCGCGCGCGAGCGCAGAATATACGATTGCAACGCATGCGATCACATCGCGTACGTATGGATAATAAATGATTTAATGGCCGGCAATAATTCCTGAGTGTTACTTCTTGTCGTCTGCTTGCTTGGCCACTAGAGGCGAGTGCGGTTGCTCATAGTTGCTGGCTGGAGCAATAGCACATGGGCATTAAGATCGGCATGCGCACCATCTCGCTGCGTCCTATCAGCAGCATCATCAAGAACACGGCGCGCGAAGAAGCGGCAGGCAGGGTCAGCCGAGAGGAGGCATCACGAAGAGATAGGCACGCACGAACGGGCAGGACGGAGCGCAAGCAATTGAAGAGATGTGTATAAACGAGTACAAAATGTTTCGATGTAGCCGCGAGCGCGCCTAATGGTTGCACGCTTCCACCGACCGTCCGTGACCTTCCTGCTTCGTGCTGGGGCTGGTGCTGAGCGCGAGCCTCTGCAACAATCGCGATGGACGCGGCGTCGTGCGCGAGAGCAAGAGCATCGCATCTACATGGTGCCAACAACACGTAAAGCATCCGCATCGTGAGCATCATCATCTCGGCTGGAGTTCGACCGTGCAGCTCAGCACACGATGGCGCGCGCACCTCTTGCTTGCAGGGAGGCTCGTTCGTGTTCGCCTTCATGGTCGGTTAGAATCGCTGCTTAAAGGTCTCTACAGAAGGACAATTGATAATAATTGAGGATTTTAGGTGTAAGGACCAGAAGGATTTCTTAAAAGTACAGAAAACCAAACAGTTGGGACTTTGGAGTTCTGGAGTTCAGTTAGGACCTGTAACAGTCTGCGAAGTCACCAAATTTGAGACATTCTTGCTTTCGAACCATCTTTTTGTTTCTCATCTAAATAGTACACTCGAATACAGTAAGTTTTAATATAACTCTATATAAACACTTTTCACTTCTGAATTTGAGTATTGTTAATTTCATATCAAATTTCTAGAAGAAAGGCGTTAATATTCAAACCCTTATAAGGCTCCCAAGAAGGCCAACACATGGAAACATGATGAAGCAATGAAATCTCAAGAAACAGGTGAATCTCATAAAGGTATACCTGGACAAGCATAGCACCCATGCAGGGCATTATAGGATGCTCGTTCGTGCAGCGTCCACTCAGAAACCTGGCCCATACCACATCAAAAGCCTCATCATACTGGCGAGCAATCGTCGGTAGTCCAGGCAGTCCATTACGTGCATTACGACAATCTCTTCGAACTCGGAACAAAGATGATATGCGCTCTATACGGCGCATAAAACGCGCATGAGAGGTATCTGTCTTTCATATTGCTCGAAGCGGGGCCATCAAGCGAACGAGCGAACGCACTTCGGTTATTTTATTGCTCGGATGACTAGCAAGCTTATGACTCTTAATTCCTAGTTCTCTCCCGTGCGCGAGGCGCAATGCCTATCAATAATACATGGAAGCGATTGTTTATAAGCCTGTTTGCGCGCTGTGCACGCGGCGAAGAGGAATGGAAATCCAATTTGTTTTACTATCCCATCTCCGCACGGCTGGCATTGTCGACAATGACGACGAGTCATCATAATTCGAATGGAATTTCATTTTTAATTACTTACCGTTACTTTCTACAAGGCTTCGAAGCATTCGCTTGATTGCTACAGAAAAAAAGAACGACATCAAACGTGACGACCAGCCACAAAACTGAATACGACTCGCATTGAGCACACAATTACACGTATAACAATTAATTTCGCGGGCCTTTTAAAGCTTTTCGAGTAAGAGATTCGTATATTCGAGTTAATTGATCGCGTATGCAAATTTTATTGGCACGCTCGTAAACGCAGTGTGTGAGCGAAAAAAGTTTAATCGTGACCCTTCGATTAGCGACCTTGCGAATGGTTGGAAATTCATTTTATGATCGGGCCGAGTAACAAATGGAATTCTTTTGCTGGTACGGTTGCATTCGCTTCCCATATCTCTCTGCGCAGCATGGGATGCAACAGCATCCATCCAGGCATTCTATCGCTATCAGCTCCACGAAAATTCAAGATTGATGCTTTATTGCATCGCCGTATGCTCGCTCGTAAATGCTTCATGCGCATTTGCTGCATAACTTCCAGGCCGTTTTCACTACCTATTTGCCATCCAGGCATCTGCTGTGCGATTCTTTCGATAGAAATGCATGTGGAATCATGATTCCACAAAGTTTTCAACGTCAATTGGATTTCCACTTATTTTTTCTTGAGATAGTATAGTATAGTATAGTATAGTTTTAGTATATCAAGTGAAAACTTCAAGTTGAGAGTAAAGAATTTTTATATTTCATGTAAGGATCAGTAGTGAATACGTTGAATATTCGAGTAAAAATAAATAACAAACCGTTAAAATTATATTATACAGTTATTTTTTTCGTTTAAGTCTAGTTAATTCGAATTAAAACTTGCGCAGTTAAAACAGTTAAAATTCCATGTTTTGACCATGTTTTACTTAATATTACGTTATAAACTCTTTATTTATTTAAATCTACATATTAAGTTAATTTTAAAATATAGCTTTTTGATAATATGTGTATTGTGGGCTGCTTGCTTCACATTTTCAAACTTAGGAAGATCTGTTCCCATTCTTATCGCAAATGATAAGCACCCTGATCACATAAACACTATGAGTTAGGTAATCTGCTTGGATGTGCGCACATGTGAATTTATTTATAAACATCTCACCTTATCAGACAGATATTTAAATCAATATTGGGTCAGGAACAGGGCGCCTATAACTGCCATCCGTATCACATCTTCCCTGCCTAACAATCACAATCTGTAATATTCCACAATAAATATGTAGTACTTGCGTAAAAAATCGTCAAAGAAAGAAAACTTTTCGCATATTGCCGCAATATTTACACGCAAAAGTCAACACCAAATCAATACGTTTCTGATAGATTAGTGCGATTGCTTGACGTAAAAGTAGTACGCACATGCGTCGATGAAATACAATCGAAATTATTCTTCCATGTTCAACAATGCGTCTGCATTGTATGGACTCTTATCAGCGCCTTGTGCGCCTAGTGCGCAAATCAAGCTCCCATGGGCGATGATTGATCATAAAGCTCGCCGGTTTTTTGAAAGGAAATATGCGCGCGCGTATGAAGAAGTTATTCAAAACGCACTCCCAGGGGGTAGGATTGATGTCCGAGTGTGATAATGTGCTGATGTACATGCATCACCGATGTAGTTTGCGGCTTATCGTCGGTGTCGATCTTCGGACGAAATTTGAAAACATTCCGGCAACGATGAAGACGTGGAAGTCGTCCGTTACGACTGCGAGGCAGTTGCGTGATGTGATGTTTGCTTGCCTTTTATCGTCTTTACACATAAATGCCCAGCCGGGTTTTGGGTAAACGGTTGGGTAAAAGGTGGAGCGACTCCTCGGAGTTGAGGAATCTCGGATTCGACGAAGACCCTCGTCACATTTCTTTGATTTATTTCGTTTTTGGCTAGGAGCTTGTCTAAATTATTATTATTTCTGGCTTTCCACTTTGGGCAAGGTACTCGTTTTAATGTGCTGTTCACAGTTGGAGACTTCAGCGTCATCAAGAAGTTTCGAGAAGTGGTTAAATTATTAAAATTAATTAATTTTTTGCCGGATTTTTACATCTTGTTGGAATATTATGCAAAACTAGTTGGTGGCTATATTTAAACTTTGTTTATGAATGTTGGTAACTAATTAGATGGATATATTTTGGTGTTTCCATAAAATATCAACATTTTGGCGAATAATTTATCCTTAAGATAAAAATTTTAGAAAACAAATTTGTATTTTGAATTGTTCCTATGTGACTATAGGCAACACAATGTACACGAATTGTCTGCTTCTAATGGCGTATGAAATGACTTCATTTTTAATCAAATTATTTTCCATGAACGATGAAAAGAACTGCAGATATAATTTTCCATATGTTTAAATGGATATATTAATTTTAATTGAAATTATGACTAAAATTGTTCATCAATCAGGTGACCAAGATTTTGTAGGTTATGTTGAGTTGAGTGCAGTCATATTGTCAGACAGCAGTTGTGCGTATTTGCGACTAAAGTTCAGTTGATATACGTAGTAATAAAAAGAAATTAAAGTGATTAGTGTTTATAAAATCATGGCGAATGCAGGAAAAGTAATCAGGATCAGGACCAGTGATCGACTTTTAAAAAGGTAACAATCACAACTCATTTGCAAAACACTACCAACATTTTGGATTTCGGAAAGTTATGTTGATTGCAACAAAATGGCTGTCTCCTTTACAACTCTGCCTTATTACAAAAACATCCAAAAAATTCGGAGAATGACCATAAGCATGGTACGATGCATGACCATAAAACATAAGCAATCACATAAAATAATAGCAATAACATATAACAGACATGGTAAATTCCTCGGGAATATCTGAACGGTTGACGACAAGGCTGAAATTCTGTTGAAGCATTCTTAAAAAATGAAATTATAGCTGGGCACGCTGTTATCTCCTCGCTGTGTGATACGATGCGATGTCGGCAAAGTGAATGCCGGTGGCTCTCGGACTTTCGGTATTCGAGCGGCCGAGAAAGCCGGCCGACGATGAGCCCCAACACGACTCCCAAGCATTTTTATTATCATCGCTGGCTGCGCTTGCCCCGCCGTGTTTCTTTGCGCTGCTCGAGCTCGGCTCGTTTACTTCTTGCGCACCGGCTTCATTTCGCCGTCCTTATATTTAATTATACGAAAATACTTCGTTGACAATTTGACAAAATTATTGCTCGATTGCCCGCTCCGAGCGCGCCGAAATATTTACATACAGGCGCGCCTCGAGCAATCTTCTTCAGCGAACAATAGCTCCGCTCGCGCGCGCGGCTCATTTGTTATTTTTATGAAGATGCATTTATCACCTGTTGAAAGCCTATACTGAGTGTTTCCAATCATTATCACACTAATTTCCCAAATTTTTCTGACATTACTCCCTAGGGAGTAAAGTAGAGATAGGATAGCGAATGGAGCGCCTCTGGCGAGTTTCTGATGTACTAAACCGAATTTGACGTCACGCACAGAACAAGAAATTTTTTTGTGGTTATGTTCGTTTCAGTAGTGTTTAGGATGTGTTCTGTGCAATTTTTTGGTATTCAGATGAATCTAATAGGATTGAATAGTTGATTAAGGAAGTTGGGGACGAACTGTATACGAGGCTGAAGTGAGACTGGAGGAAGAGTAATGTCCATCGAAGTCAACGAGTCCGCTCGCGAAAGGATTCGGCTCGGCCGCAAAGCGCGAGATGCCCCGCGACTCGAGCCGGTTTCGCCGCAATGGACGCGAAATTCTCGCGCGCACATACCCAAAACACAGGTATATGTAATAATATATGTAGCTAACTGTATACGAGAGATTCTTCTGCACGCGCGCAACGATGGCGATGGCGCTGCATGCGCGCATATTCATATTTTAGTTTATGATTTGCTCGGTCGGTTTTGAAGAGCTTGGAAAAGCGTCCTTCGTGCGCGCGCCAAACACGAATATCACACGTAGGCACGCACGCAGACGAGTTACGACTCTTTGGGGCCTATGTTTTGTTCGCCTCGCGCTTCACCCATATAAATAATGCCTTTTTTCTTCATCATCACATATCGTGGTGCTAAATTCTCAAATATCAACAAGCTTACGAATTGTACGTCGAACAATACAACCGCATTTCAATTTGTTGTTTTTCATCGATGGTACTTCATGGTTCTGGATGTTTTAACGGCTGGAAGTTGTTACAATAACATATTTCAAAGGGTGCCTCTCTTGATATAGATGTAATATAATAAGTAATCTGTCGTTTCGTGCCTTTGCACCACAATCTCTCACGTTTTACATACCAAGCTTATTTAGATTTCTACTAAATGATGATAATATTAAATGATAACATCCAGCCATGTATGGTGTTGAACCATAGAGAGGAGATTAGGTGTCTCACTCGTTCTTCTAGTTAAATATTTGATGTGAACAGCGAGTAATTTCAATTTGAATGTGAAC
Organism: Aleochara sp. GC000083; assembly: GCA_030264555.1. Taxonomy (NCBI): domain Eukaryota; kingdom Metazoa; phylum Arthropoda; class Insecta; order Coleoptera; family Staphylinidae; genus Aleochara; species Aleochara sp. GC000083. The sequence continues at coordinate 8,805 of JARJDZ010010425.1, forward strand.
CAACTTGGTTATTGTCATCATCACTGTAGTGGTCTGTTATGTCGTTACATCAGGTTTACTGAGAATTCTGTATGGGTTTTTCCTTGCTTGTAGATCAGACACTCAAAAATATGGTTAATTAAGTTGTTCGTCTTTCAGATTTCATTTCAAGGAATTACTTGACAATTAGAAATAGCGGAGATCTTCTGGGATAATGAGACTTCTTCAGATTATGTCTACATCTGCAACATAACAAGCAGATACTTGATGAGGATACAAAATGTCGTTGAGTACTTCAAATACAGATTAAAAGAACTTTGGATAAAGGTGAAGATGTGTAAAGATAATTTAAGGCAGTAGTTGATAAGGAAGAGTTGAAATTAAGATGCAATTTCCCTTATGTAATCATGAACCTTTTGTAGAGGACGCTGAATATGCATACGAAGTCGCTGAAACGATTACCCGGATTACCAAAACTCCAAGAAATCCTCGCGCGTGTTACACGCTGGCGATGGCGACAAGAAGTAGGCCATCGTCATCTGCATTGTTGCGCTGTTGCGGAACGTGCGCGCCACAGTTCCTTGCACATTGTGCGTTTCGGGGCAGGTTCGCTCTAAGTCAGGCGCGCATTGAAATTGCTGCGCTTGCACTCGGGGCACTTACGCGGTCTGGCCGCCCATTTAAAAACGCATATTCTTCGTGCATATTCAGCTGGAAGCTGTGTTGCGTTCGGTGCGCTGTTGGTCCCCGAGTCCGCCGTGCCCGCTTCGAGAGAGGCCTTTTGGTGCACCTTGGTGCGCGCCAAACAATCCACGATGCCTTTCGCCTCGTTGTTGTTGCTTAGCGTGGTCGCCTCACTCCGGCGAACATAATGGACACACTTGAAAACGAGAGAGAGAGACAAAAAACGCGCGCGCCAGCCTTACCTGTGTGCTGCTGTAGCATTGTGGTGCAGAGAGCGCGCGCGACCAACTCTACCTTTCGACTTGGCTTTAGTCGACTTTAGTTACCTGACTTGAGTCGAGTTAGAAAGACGTACGCGCGTGTGCGTTGTCCACATCTCCGTCGTGTTGTTGTTGTTGCGTCGTCGCCGTTGTCGTCGTCGTCGTCTCGTGACTCTATGCAGCCATGAACCGGCAACAATAACAAGTTTTCTTCGTTCTGCGTGAATATCTGCGCGCGGTCGTGGAAGCGTTTGCTCCGGAATAACAACAACAACAAGAGCGCGCACCGCGCAGGTTCACAGTGTGCATACATCTGTGCATCAATTTTGTGATACTCCCAAAACGGATAACCATCTTCACGGATATTTCGTCCTCACTGAGGTTTAGATTCATGACGAATCATTTGGTATGTGTCCTTACAGCATCCATGCATCATCCATCTCCTTTCTAAACGCTGACGACTCGTGTTGACACTGTTCACTCTTGGTTTGCGAAATATGCACTGATCTCGACGAGAAGGAAGTAGATGAAAGTAGTGCAAATTGCAGAGGTATCCATTAGAAAGTTTCTCTTCTCTCGAGACTCTCGGCTTTATTTGTGTTTCCTTCACTTGTGAGATCGCCGATTTGAGATTTTGGAATGAAATTGAGAATTTCCGTTTGTCTTCTCTTGCCGCGCATCGTATACTTGCTACATTTTCATCCAGCAAGAAGCATTTGTTCTGGAATAATACCAGCCAACAACAACAACAACAGCACGCTTGATCTACGATCAATCTATCTCCACGAGAAGCTTGAATGTACGTGGGTACAATGTGTCTATCCAAAACTTCCTACAGATTTTTCATTTCGTCCGTCCAGTTGGCCGCCTGGGTTCGGTTTGCTGCTTTCGTC
>JARJDZ010010434.1:0-11955 GCA_030264555.1 Aleochara sp. GC000083
TAGTTGATGTGACGGTATTGTTTATTGAGTTGTTTATTTGATGTGAAATTTTAAAATTTGTTCCTCATGGCGAAGACCTCGATAAACTCCACCTGAAGGAGCAACTTGGAGGGAAGTTTACGCGTGCAGGAATCACTCTAACGCTGTATTAGAGAGCCAACTTATCCCCGGGGCGGCGAGCACGGGAACCTGGAGGAGCCGGATCTAATCGATATTTATGTATCCTCCACTCCGAGAGGATAGTTATGTATTTTTTATTAGCAACTCCATTACGTGCGACCTTTATTCACGTTGTATCCGGCTCGGCTCATACGTGTCTGACGCCCACTTTGCAGCGCACTCCTGGCTCGATGTTGTGCCAGTTTGTCGTGTCTCGACAATAACTTTACATTGTTGTTGCTATTAGCGATATAATATGCTACCTGCGAGCTGCATGTGTGCCCCCCATCTGCTGCATTATAATGCTGAGCGCGGGGGCGCATCGATAAGATAGAAAGTAAACAAGATTATGCAGAACGGCGCACTTGCTGCAAAGAGTTGTAATGTCGTAATGGTGCAATTTCGCGGGGAAAATGTCGTCCTGCTCGGGGAAATCGCAATAGTGTACATGCACGCGACTGCCTTAAGGGTTGTTTCCTTAGACGGGTTTCCGCTTTTGTCGGAAGTGTTGAGTATGAAATTGTTTCATGATAGTATCGAAAAGTTTATTAATTTCGATATAGAACCATGTTTTTTTTCGGAATCTATGATGAAATTTACAATCGAATTTTGTATTCTAGTAATAGTAATAATTATTCATTACAGGATGTTGACAAATAAAATTGATAATTTTTGGTAAGTAGAAATTTCCAGCTCTGATCGTTATCAAATATTATTAACGATCACAAATATGTTTTCTGAATTATCTTTCGAAGAACACTGAAGAATTTTGATTTGAATGTTACATCAAGTTACAAATCAGATATTTTAAAACACATTGATCCTTTGGAAAAAAGGCTAAAAAAGTAGAAAATTGATTCCAATTCAGATCATGAAAATGAATTTAGATTTCTTAGAAAATTAACTGGAATTCTTCCAGAAATGCTTGAGGTAATTCAAAGAAGAAATACTTAATTGCTTAAGATATTGCTATTTGGTTTTTGAATTATCGCTTCAAATAAATCGACATATTTGAAAATACTTTGAAAGTACTCGAGAACTATCGTAATAATGAATTTTCTGGTTAATCCCTTTATTAAATTGTATTTAATTTTCGTGTATGAAATTGCACCAAGAAAGAATCGAAAAATTATTAATTACCATATGGAAACATATTTCATATTAGCAACAATTAATAATTTTTATTTAAGTGGAAAATTTCAAATTTAATATAATTAATATCTTTTCTGAATTATCCATCCAAAAAATTTGCAGGTTTTTGATCCTTATATTCTAGCAAATTTTTGATATTACATCTTATAAGCTAAATATTGACCACTTTGGAAAAAAGTTGATTGTTTAGCCTAATTTTAGCCATGAACTAATTATTTAATACAAATATAAAAAGTGACTTTCTCCACAGAATTTAACATATCTCAGAAATTCAAAGCATTAGTTATTTTTTGAATGTTTTAATAACAAGAAATTTAAAAGCCCGAAATGTGGTATTCAGATCAATACTGTGTTCAAGTTATTAAGTTATTAAATGTTTTTATAAAGACTTCAAGTTTACAAATTTCAAATTTTAACTCTATAGATATTAAAAATGAAAGGGGGAATGGAATAATTGTAAATACAATTGAAATCCAGAATTGAAATGTTACATTTATTCTAGATTTGGATTTTCAAAATCATTTCTGGAATTCGAAGTATTCCTTCAAATTTATCGACATATTTGAAAATTGTTAAAATTTTGAAGGAAATTTTTCGGAAGTTTGCAATTGGAAATATATTCCTTTGCTAAAAAGGTATTCTGATTAAATTCCCGTAGAATATATAAAATGAATTAAAGGAGTTGAACAAATATTTGTTGACTTGTTATCTTGAATTTGAAACATTTTTAAATTCATGGAGAATGAAGATTTTGAACTAAAATTGTATAATTTTTTCTAAAAGTCTTGTTTTAAGATCTTAGGATGAGGGGATCTATGTTTTGGTATGACTATGAAATTGAAAAATCCAAGATTGAGTAAAACACAATAAATTGTTTTGTTATAAATTGAAAATACGAAACCCTTCGACCAAATGTAATCTACACCTATTGTAATTATCAGCATTTAATTAACTCTCGATTATTGCAGGTTGCTGACGTGGAATATGAAGTATACAAATTTAGCATTAGCATAAATGCCTTGCATTTTAATACGCTTATCATACGGCTTGTTCACATCATATAATCTCCATTGATAATTGCACAAATGCAATTTCATTATTGCGAAATTGCGCGGAAGTGATTATAACGAACAAACGCGGTGTTTAAACAATAATAGCGGCTGGCGAAGGATTGATACGCACATTTGAATGCGAGTTGCGTGTGGCATGTGGCATTTATTCGGTGAATTTCTAATTACAAGTTTATCACTTGGCCGGAAATTGAATAAAAACAAATAATGACAATTAGCGCGGCCATTTGTCGTCCGGTGCAGTGGCGCAAATGCATTGCGAAAAAGTAGAGCGCGCAGCGCGGAATTTTCGGTGGCGATTCGTGCAAATCGTGACAAAGCGCCGTGCATTTGCAATGCGACAATTTGCAACAAAAATGCACACGGTCGGCCATCATTAATTATACGCTTCGCTGGCGCGTTGGACGAATGGTAAAAAATGTGCGCCTCGTTCGTTTGAAATTCGCGGACGTCTCGATCGCGCACGACCGACCAACGAAAAAAAAAAATGCATGCCACTGCAGTGTTATCACCACAAAGCTCAACAAATATCATTGCAACATTCAACAGCATGTCAAGTGTGCATTAATGCACGCTGGGCGGCTGTGTGTGATGTGTTGTGCCAGTCGGCCATTTGCAAACCTGCATTTTTTGCAGTTTCCGTTTGCATCGAGCGCTCGCGCGCGCGCGCGAATACTTAACTGATTGCGGTCAGTCGCGCATATAACAAATTTATCTGCCATTTTTTCCCCTGCCGTTACATCACGAAACAAGTGGCACGAACATGCGGCATATAAAATCGAATAAAAGCGCAACGTGTCATAAAAAGCTTGACTTTGCTGTTACTGGCGCAAAATCATTCCTTCATGGAAGAAATAAAAGCGCTGTATGGTACAAGATAACAACCGATTGCACGAATTGAATGCGCACGCTACTTAACTTAAAAATGCGAATGCAAATAAAATTTGCATTCTGTGTTCCCAAAACGTTGACGTCATATATTTTTCTGCCATTCAAAAAAAATTGGCAAAAATGGGTGTTTTAAGGGATGAAATACCAAAGGTTTATAGGATGGCAATTTATTTTACTATTGCCTTCACCACAATTCATGTATCACGTTGGGAATTTAATGCCACCGCTGGCTAAAGAAATAATCCTCTCGTTCCATTAAATGCATCAGTTCAATCCCATTTGTATCATGAAATTTATGGTTCGGAAAACCTACTAGAACTCCGAACACGGCTGAACGTGATAAACTTCTCGGTGGAACAGTGTCTCGGCCGTAATTCGTTCGTTATGTTAATTTAATATAAAGCAAATTAATTAACAAGATAAATAAGTTAGATACAAATTAAATTTATAACCTGCCTTGTACTTGACATACTTTCAAAGATATTTTTTTTTTGCGCAATGTGGGTCGTTTTCCCAGGTAGAAAGTAAATCTCTTCGCGACTCTTGAGACGAATTAATTTCAAACTTTCCTCGCTTTTTTCGTGCTGGGATAACGCGAGGATAGCAACGTGCAGTTAATATTTAAGAGTGGAACATCCATGTAAATGTAGATGAAAACTGATATACTTTAGGAAATCTAAGAAAGATGGCGTAAAAGTGTTGAAAGTTTAAGAATAAATGTAAAAATATGTAGGAAAAAACATGTCTTATGATATTTTTTCTTACAGATTTTCTATTGACTCATAAAACATATAAATAATATTCCAGGTAATATTTTAGTGAAGTGAACCAAGATGAATAAATTCAAAACAATAAAGTCTTCTTTAATAATTGTTATTGTATTAATTAAGCTAAAGTTTAAACTTCATAAAGAAGTTTCATCTGGATTTCTAGTTACTTTAAATTTATTTTTCCCACAGAGAATTGTCAGGATTTAATATCCTTCGAAGTAGTATCAGAAACTGAAATCAGTAAATGAATTAATTTCGAATTTCCTTGTCTGCAAAATTATTTGACATTTACAAATCTTAGCAAAAATATTGAAATTCAGAAATCATCAAAGTCAGAAGATAATTTGCATAATACAAGAAGAAAGAAATATTTGTCATCTTCATTGCAAACTATCTACAGATTACGATTTTATTGCCATTTCTCAATTAATCTTGATAAATAACTATATCTTCTCGTGGGGAGTACTAAATAAGTAGTTTCCTAAATTTCTAGTATATTATTGGAAATGGAAATAAAATATACATATAATAATAAGATAATAAGATCGAAATTATCTTTACATTATTCTCGTTGGAACTGAGATTTCATGAGACTTTACTGACCCAAGAATCCATTTCCATAGTTTGGTTTACAATTTTGCAATATATTTTGTTTGCAATTATTATTATTAGTAACTAAGGTAATAATGTCATACCTATCAACATTTTTTAACAGATTTGACTTCAATGAAATGAACCAATTCGTGCTTAATTTATTTATGTGAGTCAGAAGGATATCAGAAGAATTTCAGAAAGAAGTTGAGAAGTTCAAAAATTAGTTTCAGTTGGTTCTCAATATTTTTTAGAATGATTTGAACATTATAGATGATAACAAAAATTATGAGATTGTGATCAATCATCACCCTTTTACATTAAATTTATTGCTAGATTGATGGCCAGAATAAATGTTGCAAATACAAGAAGAAGAAAGGATAACTAACTATTTTCCTCCTGGAAAGTAGCCAGAAATGATAGCCTTCAAAATTATTAATTAAAATGCAATATACATTTTGGGAAAATAAATAAATGTTTATCGTTGTCCAATCTTTTTTGCAAAATTCCGGTGAGATAAATGATATTTTGTAATCATTTTGAACCTAGAATCAATACGTTTTATATGTCATCATTTCCAGTGGTGAAAATTATGAACTCCCAAAAAATATTTGGATTGCCATAAATAAATCTGTTCAAATTTGTTTGCAACCATAAAATTCACTTGTTGTTAGCGCAGAAAAATGTTTACAGAACTGTGGCAATAATTTCAAATCTAATTTGTAAAGTAGCACATTTCCTGCCGGAAATAAATTGCAAAAAATGCTTGTCCTCGGCGCGAAATATGTGTCAGCATCAAATTGAATGAAACACTAAAATGAAATGTCTCCGAAAAAAAGTAATTGCAACGCGGCCATTGTCGATGCCATAAGGAAAGCACTCCAAGGATGGCCGGCGATCGCAGCCCTCTTCCTGCAGGAAAAGTTGCAAACAGGAGAGGCCGCGCGTCAAATAATAATTCACTTTTATCACCTGCGCGAAACGCGCCTTGCTGCCGCTTGTTACGCGCCATTGTTGTTGTCGGCAAATATTTTCCCCGGTATTAAAGCCAACGGACGTAAGACACTCCACTTTCGGCGAAAAAACATTTCCAAATTACAATATTGCACTCGTACAATACGCGCGCATAAATTCAACGCTCGGGAGCGGTGTGTCACATGTGAAAATGTTGCAAATGCGTCGCTTTTGTGACGGCGCCGCTCGGAAAATTTATGCCGACATTCTTCGCGTTTCCGCGTGTCGCGAAAGGAAATTTTCGTTCGGCCTACGCGCGCAACGCGCGCTTCTGGAAGAAGCGTCGCCTCGCCGTTTATCCGTTTATTGTTGTCTTTGGATATATGAGTGTTTACTCTTGCGTGAAATCTAAATCAATATGGGAGGCATCGTGCAGCACGTCGAACGACAATGGCGATGGCGACGACGGCGGCGGCGGCGGCGAAGAGAAAACTAAGAGGTTGGATAAAGACAATGCGTAATCGGGCAGATTGCGGAAGGAAGAAGGAGCGTCCGCATATGGGAACGCTTGTCGTTTGCCGATCTGGATGTGTCGCTTGCTGTGCATGCAGACATCCTGGCGACGGATGAATGGGGATGAATATCCACCCCCGTCGGCCGACCGGAGGGATGAACGCGAAAAATCAGTTGGATGTATAGGATATGTGATATTTGGCTGATGCAAAATGTGAATTTATGATATTTCAAGTAGACGCCACAGCTGAAGCTCGAGGATTATTTCAGCTACGAACAAATATGGCAATTTTGTTAAAAGTTTGGCCGCGTAAGGAATTTTCTGATTTTATTATGCTATTTTTAGTATTTTCTGCGATTCAATACAGAATCCGATTTTTAGTTCTTGGAAGTATGTTTAAACTTTCTTTATTTCATTGTCCTTCATCGATTTGATCATTTTTTCGTATAATTGTAATTAAATCAGATTTAAACATTCTCTAAATTACAAAAAAAAACAAGATTTCAAATGATATAAGTTAATTTGAAAGAATTTTTAAGATCATATGTATAAATCCTGTAAGTGATTCTAAGTAGTTATCCTTGAATATTAGAGAGGCATTTCTATTTGATTTTATTATCAGTATCTAACCGTTTATCTGATAGTCCATTTCCTTGATTTCCATTATCTATTTGGTCGAAGAAGGTCAACAAAGTAATTTCCCCCAATATTGTTATATTCCCATGAGAAAAATCAAGGTTGCAATAGATTTCAGAAGATATATCAAGTTATAATTTGCAGTGATTGGTCATGGAAGGAAAAAATTGTTGGTCCATTTTTAGGGATAATTGCCCATTTCAGTATTATCTATGAATTTAATTCCTTACATTTAGTTAATTCAGAATGCAGGCGTATGACGTCAATAGTAAATTAGTGTATGTTTTAACGAATAATTTTGCAAGATTTGAAATTACAAATAACAAATTAATCCAGCATATTTCGTAAACCTAAATATCGTACTATAAAATATATAAATAATAACTGGAACAAATTTCCAGAAGAAAAATTTAGTTTTTCTCTAAATTATATGTTAGTATTGCTATAATAGTTAAACTATACTAAACTAAAAGGAAAATCTAGTAAATTATATAAAATTTCCTCGTATAACAAGAAAAAAAATATTAAAGAAAATTTACACAAAGTCAAAAAAAGGAACAGGTTACTGTAACTTAGGTAATAAAGAAAAAAGTTGAAATAATATCGATATAACTTAAATAATGAACGATTTTAGTATAAAAAGTTACAGAAGTGCAGAAATTCAGATTGAAATGAATAAAAATAATACTGAACCATTTGAGAAAGAAAAATTCAGAATTATCAGAAAACATGATATTTGATTTTCGCTGACTTATTGTTAGTCCTAATTTCAAATTCGAATATCACGAAAAGTATTCGATATACAAAAAAATGCAGATCACCATTTATTTGTTGATGCTTTAATCAAATATAATATCAAATTCGAGAAAATTGAAAATGATTTGAAATGACTTTTTATCTTTCATTGCTGATTTGATCCTCATCAGAAAAATAATTGCATTTCCTGGAAGAAGCAAATCGTTCTATAACTTTTACGATTGTGATTTAAAAAGTGTCGAATTTGTTATATGTATTTTTTAACTTGTGTTAATTGTAATTCAGAATCATTAGAAAACATGAAATTTGATCTTTTCGACCCGGAAGTTGAAATTTCAAATTCCAATATCTGGAAAAGGATTCAACCCACAAAAAATGAAGATCACTTTCTACTTATTGATGGTTTAACAAAATATGATTTCAAATTCAAGAAAATTGAAAATCATTTCAAACGACAGAATCCAGTTACCAAACTTTGTTTGATGTTTATAAAAGGATTTAATGAAATTATACTGTTAACCAATTAAATTGTAAGTTAATCACAGATTCTTGACGGTTGTCTTTTAAAAAATTTAATACAAAGAAGGAATAATATTTTTCATTTACACATATGAAAATACCAATATTTGATGTAAAAATTTGCGGATTAGAATAATACTCTACTCATTCCAATCCGCCAAACTTTTTCAGCTTTTCAATTACATAATTGGCCCATTCCCCCCAACACATAATATCCATGATTGTATTTCTGCAAAAACGCCGTCCTACGCTTTTCAACAACCGTGCAATCTCAATTCGGATGTGTTTTGCAGGACGACTTTTAATAAACTAAGACATTTGTCCCGAACGTCAAGCCGGGACTCGCCCCGTCATCCACACCATACGGATGAATGTTTTTCAACAACTTGTTCATTCGTTTTCGCCAATTCACCCTTCTCGCTCGTACTCATCGCGTGCGCGTTATTCTTCAGCGCTGCCGTGCGAACCGCGTTCGCGTTTTTCCAACTTTCCACATCTTTGCCGTTTGTCCTGCCTTCGCTCGCCGGCAAAACATACGCGCACGCCCAGGATGATGATTTATTACGTGAAAGCAAGTGCCATGAACAATTTTAATTTTCTACTTTTTGCTCGACCACCACGACCGCACATGCATGTGGTCCTAGCTTGTAATTTCGCGCGTTTCTTCGGTGTGTCTGTGAGTGCGCTCGACACGCCCGCTCTCATTTTTTTAATAAAGTGGAAAATTCTCCGATGCAATGCGGGAAAAAGAGGCAGTCAAAGGTAGGAACTCGCATCGTCCTTCCCTTCAAACCCATCGTAAAGGTACGGGATGCTATTTGCCATTGTATACCTATAGAGAGTGGGATTGTTTTTTGAATTTGTTTTCGCTGTTGCGGCCAAATGAACATGGCGCTGAAGTTTTTGAAACGCCGATGACAAATTGAAAAATGTCGCTGGTTTTCCGCCTCCTCCTCGCGTCCCACTGGGTGGTGACAACAGCTGGACGTGGATGTGAAGATTAACGCAATTGTTTGCGTTTGCATTGCGCGAGGGTTTTGCCAAAAACAACAACAAATGGGGAAACAAAAAGCCATCCGACCAGCCAACACAAATAGGCTTTCCTGGGCTTTGGTTGGCGCGTTTGATGCTGCTTGTGCAAATAATTTCGTTACAATTAAAAGTGCATTCGGGGATTAACGAATCGTCATTTCGCATTAGCATTGTGTTTTATCAGCAAATACGTACAGTACAAAAATAACGCATATAACGATTAACTATCATATTTTTCAGCGGAATGTAATTTAGCTGGAATATTTGTTCTATTATATTTGTTTAACTTTATTAACATTCCTATTACATCCGATTCAATCATGCGAATTATATAAAGAGTATTTCGTTTTTTAAATAATGAAATATTTTTCAAATTATTAAAATATATTTTATTTCATTCACGAGGCGAAATATTTATTTAATATGTCTATTTTTTTTTATATTGAGAAGACTGCAATAAATTATACAATCTGAAAATATTTAATTATTATTTTGTTCGTCTGTAAAATGTTTAACTTTTCCACAAAATCAGTAGTAAATTTTTTATTATTTTCTTGTTCGAAAACAAATCTTAAATATTAGAATAGCTCATTCTTAAAATTAAATTTCTGCATTATTATAGAAAATTAAGTGGTAAAAACTTGTGTCCTTATTAATAACTCGTTTTTTGTTCCCGTGCAAATCCTTCTAGAATTTTTTTTTCTAAAACTCCTGGTTTTTGCAAATTAAATATTAGAAGTCACTAGTTTTTATAATTCCCCAGGGAATAGACCAATTCAACTGCAAATTAGAGATTCAATTATGACTTTTTTGGATTTTCTTTGTTGATTTGATATCCGTCAGAAAAAAAAAATTGAATTTGCATGAAGAAGCAATTTTTTCTGTATCTACGATTCTAATTGAAAAAATTTAAAATAACAAAATAATTAAGCGAGCAACAAATATAATTCAGATTTTAATATGTTATTCAGTTAGTGTTAATTGTAATTAAGAATTGGTAAATGTAATTGTAAATTTAATACGAAAAATGATTGAATGTATTTCAAATTATTCAAACGTAAATGAACATACATCAAATAATATTCAGAAGAGTTCAAATACACATCATATTAGTGCCACTTTTTATTAAATAATAAATTAGTTTTTTGATAGGTAAATTACATGTTTATGATGTCAGAGTATCAATATTATTAATGCAATTATAAAGTCATTAACGCACAGTTTATAAATACTATTAAAATCCACTTATTCAGTGGAATCTGAATTACATGTAATGGAAATCTGAATTTCAAATGAAAATTTTTGGATTGCACATCATGAATTGGAATTATTTAAAGATATATGAATTAAAAGTGATATTTTCTTTATTAGAATTCATCGATTTTAAATTCATTTGATACTTTATCAGGTAACTAATCTGAATTACATATTTTCTTTTATGAAATGAAATTGTTACCTACAATTGGAAACTAGAACAATTTAGGAATAAAAACTTACTCTGCATTTAGATTAAGTTTTTGAAATTGGAATTATCTTCGATAAATTATTGAATGATAATAATCCTTGTATCAGCTTAATTTAAGAAAAACAATATTTACAAATATGTATTCCTCCATAATCAATTGCGTCCCATTTAAAAACACTAAACTAGAACATTATAAAGTACATTTCCCTCTATTATCAATAAATGAAAATATTCCATCAAAGCCTGAAGGTAAGTTTATTCATCATTTAGTTGGCCTGCGATGCTCTTTGTATCAAGCACGAAAAATAAATCGCTTTGAGCGATTTGCGAGCCATCTTTGCATACGCGAGCAGCAAAATGCAAAGAATGGGTTCATCTTTTCAGAAGTGAACTCGAAGTGAAATACGGCAACTGTTTGACTGCTGAAGAAAGAATGTAGATGATGCAGGAGTCAAACCGCCGAAACGCGGAATGGATGTCAACCATGAATGGAGGAGCGAGCTGTGCACATCCAGCACAAAATGCATTCATTATTTATTTCATTTTCCTATAATCTATATGGGACGCGAAGCAGCGAGCACAATGTGCGCTCGAGGGCGAATGCAAATGAGAAAATGTCTTCGTACATTCGCAACGTTTTCATTACTTTGCGACTTATTATTATACGGGCTCGCATTTTGTTTTCCATGCGACAGACGTCCTCAGGTTGTCGTCATCATCGTCGTCCGCTTTGTCCGCTGCGTGCCTTATCGTTCCATCGAGTCGAAACAATTAAGAATTGGAATAATATTTGCTGAAGCAATTCGCAAGGCTTTACTCTACGGTCGTTGAGAAGGCGGCAGTAATTGTTGTCAAAACGCAACCGGGAAAAAAAAAGCGAGACGATAAAAAGCACAGGTTTTTTGCATGAATACAAGATGTACGAATGATAATAATCATATAACATGGAGCTCCACGTCCAGCATTATATTATTGTATGTGAAATTGCGTATGGAGGATGGCGGCGTGTTTTACATCCGAGGAAGCCAAACGCGAATATTCCGGCCGCTTTTTCGACTGTAACTAGATGGGCTTAGACGATGTCCTCTCTATGGGTCGCATTCCCATTCCTTATGTCTTATATGCGTGCTGGTTTTTATCGTCGGGGCCGCATTACAGGACCCCCTTCTGACTGTTATGTGTATTGCATTCACCGCACACACCGCCNCACACACCGCCGCCATCGTCGGCCGTTGTCGGAGGCGGCTGAAGCACAAAAAAAGCAAAGGCGCGCGGCCATCAAATACGTAATGTTATGTTTCGGGGGCGGCTTTTTTCCTTCGCGTCCGTTGCGCGAATATGGAGTGACTCTTTCGGGGACCCCGTGCGCCTAATACATGTAGATACGCGTGAAAGGACTCTGTCATGCATTGTGTGCGCAATGTGTATTGTATATTATGATAATAT